>LQRL01099962.1:0-12593 GCA_001703475.1 Hydroides elegans
TTCAGTCATCGGGCAGCGGCACGCCGCCACGCCGCAGATCATTTATACCAAATTATGGGGTCTGCGGCAAATTTGCCGCTGCCCGATGACTGCACCCTAAAAATACAAACCACCGAGTATGTTCGGCGTTCAAATTTATCAAGTTGTTTTTCATTCAAAGCATATATTTTATATAATTAAGAAATGGCATTTGGAAATGGTTCGATTGAGGAGTTTGAAGGGGAGGGGGCTTGATTTTTCGTAGTGTTATTCGGGAAAGGAGCCCATAAACCAACTCCGTGCTAAGTGCCCCGGGTCATAAACATTTCTCTACACTTGAATTTCTTAAAGATACATTACCATAAATATAAATCAATGTGCAATACATCAATATTTCTAGGCAAAGAGCCCTTATGGTGGAGCATACACCGCTTTGAGCCACCATCGCTACTGTTATAAACAGTTATATTTCTTTGAATAATATATGTATAAACATAAATCAATATACACTACAACAATATTTCTAGCAAAGACGCGCTTATAGTAAAGCCAATCGCACTTTACGTGACTTTCGATCCGGGCAAAAGTATTTGTTTAAGTATAGTGACTACAATTATCCAAATATTATATTTAACAAAACTAAACGAAGGGTTCCATGCAACAATATTTTAAGTATGAAATTGGTGTTTTGAGAAAAGAGGCATTGAGTGTTGTTTAATTGGTCAATAATATGAGGATTGGCAAGCGGCCAAATGATGATAGCATTGATTTCGCAGCATTATTAATGTATATAACATGGATCGTTAGTTCTGTGACAATTTGCAATACATTGTGGTGAATCATGTTATGTCTGCTCAACACATTGTTGCACCGAGCCCTCCATTAATATATTGTTAACGATTCACAGGAAAGGAGCCGTTATGGTGGAGCACGCACCGATTCGAGCCACCGCCGCTTCGCTTATAAACATTATTTTTCATGTGAATTTCTTTAAATTTGATTTTTACATCATCTTAACTCAATATTCAATACACTTACATTTCTAGGAAAGGAACCCTTATGGTGGAACACACACCGCTTCGAGTCACCGCCGCTTCGCTTATAAACATTATTTTACATGTGAATTTCTTTAAATTCGATTTTTACAAAATCTTTACTCAATACTCAATACACTAACATTTCTAGGAAAGGAGCCCTTATGGTGGAGCACGCACCGCTTTGAACGACCAGAGCTTCACTCATATTTGGACCGCATCGGGAATACAGACAAAATCACCTGCTCTGGAAACGACACTTGGCATACGGCGATTGTCGGCGATTTTAGGTAGAGTGCCCCTATCCAAAAATTATAAATAGGAAAATGCTAAAGCACATTAAGGAAATATTCAATAAAAAATACTAGAATTCTTAATTGACGATTGGCATTCCACTTTTGTCAAAAGAATTCAGGATGAGATTCTCAATCAGAAAAGGTTTATTTATAGCTGTCAACTTTTTGGGCATTGGTGCGTTCAGTGGCTTAAGCTTTTCTGCGTTTTTGTGTTTTGGTATTGGTATAAAAAATAGTAAACCCGGAATTCGCATGAAGACGAAAACGAAGAAACGCTTATGCCGCTGAACGCATCCTAGTGTGCTTTCTTAAGCTGTATAGCTGTTGTCTTTTTTCAGCACGCGGCCAATGTTAGGCGAGCACATGCCTTGGACAGAGGGCGCTTCGACTCCGCATTTGATCCGCCATCTTGTTCCGGACATGCGCTTTATAGTGCTAATGAGAGAACCTGCTGCCAGAGTGTATTCAGGTATACAGTATAGAACCGTGTTTCACCGAACACCTCGGGACCGGGCAAAGCCGCTCGGGTTAACAGGTTATCGGGTTTTTTTTATGGCATTTATAAAGAACTTATAGAGACTGGGACCGCAAATCTCATTCGGGTAAAGCAATAGGCTCCACTCTATTTGAAAATTAAAAATATGTTTTTGTGTTTAGCTACTACCTATAGATTGAATTGTTACAGTACATGCATCATGTACATTATTTTATTTATTTATCGTTAGATCAAGAGCACTTTGTTACAATAATTATCGATCTGCGTACGCCATCAATGTGTCGGCGCAAGTGAAACTCGGTTGCTGCCAAGTCTTACAAATTTTAACTGCATACCATTTCAAAGACATATATATTAATCGATGGTATCACATGATTGTGGTCTATTGTCTAAAGAAATATATTTGCTTTCCCATTTGTAGCATTAGTATATTTATTACCATACAACTAAAACTGCTGATTTTTGTTGCTTTATATTTTGTGTCTATCAATAATACATGTATTTATTTATTGGGTTGATGATTGATTTCATGCTCATCTGACATGCTCTTTCGGCCATCATAGTGTTTAACGAATATAGCACGCATTGGATTTGATCGTAAAAGTCATTTAACCAAAGTTATTGCAACGAAGTTATAATCACAAAATATCATTAACAACTTACGTAGATTCTACTATAAACCAAAGCAGATATAGTAAAACCATTAGTTTAAATGCCAATTATATGTTAAACAATCATCATAAAAATCATTATATTTAATGGTATAAGTTTATAGTATAATAATGTCAAAGAACATTTTCCCATTAAGCAGAGCAGCATATAAGGATTCGACAAATTAACAGGAGAAAAACAGATTTTAAACATTTTAGGAATCTAATGAAAATTAAATGTTAAACATTTTAGGAATCTAATGAAAAAGTAGTTTTGAAGCTCTGTAAAAAAAATTAAAAGAACTACGATCCACTTATTAATTGCTTTTATTACATGTCTGTCTGATTGTGTTGGTAATAAACATAGTGAAAATTTGCGGGCAATAAATGTCGGTATTTTTCCAGTTGTTGCGTCATACATAAACAATAACAAACCACACCCACAAAGCACGTGTTTTTACTACGAATTGTTTGCGATATTGCGTCACGTGTGATGTTCATTGATGCAACGTCATGCTATGATAAATCAATACGCGAACACATTTTAGAAAATAAAAAGTTTGTTTGATAGTTTCTTGCTGAAAATGTTTTAGATATTGATTACACATATATGAGGTAATACTATGAAACGTATTTGACATTCTAAAGTTAAGTTAATTCTTCATTACAGATAAATAAAGAACTTTTTTGTTTGCCCATTAGTGACACCATTAAATAGACATGCGTCATTTGGTTTAAGCGAATGGATAGCCATTTCTATCAAATATCTTTTGCATGAATAAAAATAATATTCTGAACAAATAAATTGGTTAAAAACATGTAAAAAAGATAATACTTCGTCTGCGCATTCCACTTCCCGCGGGCAATAAATTCCCATCTTTTCCTAAAACATATGAAGTATTATTATAATATTTGTTTTATTTATTTCCAGATTACAATTACTTTTCAAGACGATTCATTAAGGACAAACGCAAAATATCACCCGAACTGTTCCACACTGGTATAACGCGTGCAGTACAATGGTGGAATGCATGCGTTCAAAAATACCCGGATGTCCGAAAATGCATGTACGGTCCTGGTCCGAAAGATTTGCCGAAAATCATTACGGGGTTACCGACGATACGGTGCTGGAGACCATTCGAAACGGGCAATATATGTGGATACTTCCGTATCGGTTTTTATTACTATATGATCCGTGATTGGTTGACCGTTTTCCCGCGGGAACAGTTTTTGTTTATTCATTCGGAAGATTTTGCGAAAAATCCTGCAGATGTCATTTATGATAAAATACTACCGTTCTTAAATGTATCCACACATGATATAGACAAATCAATATTCTATGATACTGCAAAGCAATCAAAGCGATCTAAAAGGATGGTTAACACAAACCAGAACAACACAATGCAATATAAAAAGAAATACGAACCCATGTTAAATACAACTCGTGAATTATTATACGAGTTATATAGGAAACCCACGCAACAGCTTTCGGAACTCTTAAACGATGAGAAATATCTCTGGTCGGATGTTACAAATGCTTATCTATGACCAAAGTTAATGAAATGTCTTCCGCAGTGTGTTCCTTCATAAAATATGTTCGAGATAACCAAAGTCAAAGATATCCGAGAGTCTCGAATTTTAGTAAACCATTTAAAATTGAAATTTAAAATTAAAATTTAAAATTTAAAAATTGAAATGTACTGGTATAATATTGTGTGTGCTAGTCATTGTTTTGAACCTAAAAATTGTCTGCCTTATCCTTAGATATACAGATATGTTATTAGTTTATTTAAGCATAAAGTATGAATTTATTTTAGAGATTGAATTATATGTAATTAATAGTTGTACTCTGATATTATGCAACCACTCTGATCCATGGGTGCAAAATAACATTAGAAATCCAGTATATTCATTATGTGCTCAAATATTTTTTTTCAGGAATCCGAACAACTGTTTTCTGAAGAAAAGCAAAGAAATAAATGAAGAGAATAAATAAATATATCAATGATTGTTATTCAATATATTTGTCTATTTTTTTATTATAATAATACATAACATGATCTTGTAACAAAAGTATATAGATGATATGATCTAATCCCTTATAAAATCATTGCTAACTTTGAACAAATTAATTGGCCGATTTCACAGCCTGAGACTAGACCAGGTTCCCGTTTGTTATAACATTGAAGCCTACATGTAGTCTAGCCTTAGCGTGAGAAATTGGTCCTTAACGTTCAAGACTTACGAAACCTTCCAACAAATTATTATCAAAACTTTTGAAAACTATACACACATTATTTGTAAAACTGTGCAGAAATGTTTATTAATGACATGGCCTAGGTCCTTTATCTGACTTTCAAAGTTCATTATCAAAAATAATGTATCATGAATACAAATAAGCTGTAAATTAACTCATGATAACTTGAATAACCTATCAATTGATCATATTTGTTCAACCCTACTCATTTTAATTTTCATGTATGTGCTTCTTACAAAAACATTACAATCAATGACTCTAATAAAGCTATAGAACGTATACACACAAAGTATTTCGAAAAGCTATAACAATTTTACACAATGCGTTCCAACAAATAAGCTATGCGAACGGAAGACTCAAATTTTCACGAGCTTATAACCCGCAAACCATAAAGCAATGTCACTCGACGTCTTGCCAGGTGGGTTCATGAGGAACCGAGGAACAATTAAGGAACCATTAAGGAACGACTGAGGAACAAAACCAATGAACAAAACTAGGCTTACGAATTCAAATCATTATTGAGAGAAAAATAACTCAAATAAATATGTCATTCAGGTATCAGATGAAGAGCACGGTCAGTCCGTTAATTGAAGTATTGGACAGGACCTGTACAGACATTTGAATTAATGACATGATCTAGGTCCTTTATCTGACTCCAATATATGAAAATAATGTATCATAAATACAATTAAGCTGTAAATTAAACTATGATAACTAGAATAACCTATCAAGTGATCATGTTTTTAACCTACTCATTTTAATCTATACAGGTATGTGTTTCTCAAATAGCGTAAAAAATACATTACACTCAATGACACTAAAAGCTATACAGCGTACACACACACAAAGTATTTTAAAAGCTAAAGACCTATATACACAATGCGTTCCAACAAATAAGCTATGCGAACGGAAGACTCAAATTTTCACGAGCTTATAACCCGCAAACCATAAAGCGACGTTACTCGACGTCTTGCCAGGTGGGTTTTAATGAGGAACCGAGGAACAATTGAGGAACAATTAAGGAACCATTAAGGAACGACTGAGGAACACAGAAAATGCGTTGTGAAGCGTTGATATCTTTTCTAGCCGGAGAGCACTATTTGCGTGAATCCTGTCAATATATCAACAAATTGTCGGTGGTATTAAAATATTGTATAAATCAGTGTGTGTTCGTACAGGTTGTAAAAGTGCACATTCAAGATTTGTTGATTATCAATATGCACGTTGTACATATCTAAATATTATTGTTTTATCCTGGACCCATATTCTCCAATTTACCTTAACCTGAAACTAACGCTTTTCCCAATTATTTCACATTGATTTTAAGGGTAAGGTTAAGGTTAAGTAAAGGGGGAATATGGGTGCTTGACACGATTGGACTACATGTTTCTAGGGATTGTATTACTAACTCAAATATTAACAACTTTTCAATTACAAAGGCGTCACTCATTCAATGTTGCAGTCATAAGTGTTCAAAAAAAGTTATGTCATGCTTTTAAATGGTGCATAAAACAAATTTACTCATCCCGTAAAAAATAAAACACAAAACACACTGTTCACATATAAACACCTTTAAGAAAGCAACCGCTCGTCAATAGTTGAAATGAATAAAACGTTATATTCAATTAAATGGTGTGCAAAATGCGGCACTTGTTACGCATAATTCCATTTTAAGGGTGTGGCCACATTGATCAAACTAACCTTCAAACCAAGCTTCAAACCACTTAAGGTCGTAACGGCATTTTACGTTTTTATTATGTGATTATGTTTATTGCGTAACAATGCACTGGTAGTAATACCGTTACGTTTCGGCATAATAATCGACATTTCTTATTATTACGTCACAATATATACCACATTCAAATAAATGTAAGCATAATTCCATGGTGTTTGCTAGATTTTCGAAATCAAATCTTATCTTACATTAAATTATTATATTAAGTGTAAAGAAAATATGGTTTACGCCACCGCGACCTTAAGTGGTTTGAAGCTTGGTTTGAAGGTTAGTTTGATCAATGTGGCCACACCCTTAAAAGAACTTACGTCTATAGTTGACCTTTCCTCCTTCCACGCAGCGCGTTTGTCGAAGCAACAATCCTACTTCGTCCTCAGTCAATTTCTCACCTGAAATACATAAACAAGATTGTCAAGGTCAATGACCCAGCTTTAGTTTATAACAAGAAACATCCTGTGAAAATTATGCAACATTGGAATAGAGAATCTTATACGACAAAGGCAATAGACCAGGGCATTGTCAAAGTAAGACAATTCCGTCATGCTCAAGTTTTTGGAGACTTAAAAGAAAATGTAAAAAAATCAACATCCTTTGTAGTCCACAGCATCTTAGCATAAACGATTGAAAAGCATGATTGAACGTGCACGCCGGTATACGTAAAACACAAATGAATAAACCAACAACCATTGAATAAATAGACTACCAAATATAAACCATACACCGTTTGTGTACTTTTTCATGTTCGCGCCTCTTCCTTTTCGCTTATCTAACGAATTTTTATCGTATCTACTAACAATGCGTCATAGCCTTATTTACCATAAACTAACTTTGCCAGAAAACATGATATACTCGTAAACACAAACAAATACTAAATTCAAAAATACAAACCCACCTATCGTTGTCATCAAATGCGTCATTTCCTCGACTGTTATAAAACCACTTCCGGTGCGGTCGTAGAGTCGGAACATTTCGTTTAAATCTTCGGGTTTTTCCGGAGGCGGGTCCGTCACCGCTTGGCTGATGTAGCGTACGAGTTCTTGCAGATCGAGTTTGCCACCTGTTCAAAAAATAAAAGAGATCGAAATAATATGCTAAGCGGCACGGTTTTATCAGACGTTTAAAAGTCAGCATTAGTCTTTACATTGTCAATAGGGAAGAAAAGGTGCCTTATTTTAAACACCATCTTTTACAGAAGTATTAGTTATGCGAATGTGAAAATCGACAATGTTGTTCATACCATTTTAATCAATTTTTATTTTGTATTCATACGAAGGGTAAAAGTTCAGGTTGTCGTAGCGTCGACTTACGTTTAGACCAGAAATAACGTCATAGTTGCTTCAAAATTGCGACGTTAAGGTTACGTTAAATGCCTAACGTCATTATGACGTCATTATTGTGTAATTAAATTCATTATTTGACTTTGCTAGATTAAGCGATTATATGCATATATTTCCTATTGATTTCACCTTGGCCGATGTCTTTTCGGATTGCTTTGAGTTGTTCCTCCGAGGGTTTGAGTCCGATCGAACGAATCACTGGACCGATATCTTCAGTGTATATGTGACCCGTCTTCATGTAGTCGAATAACATGAACGCCTCCTTAAGCTCTGATAAAATAAATAAACAATGTTCGAAACATGCTTGATACACAGACTTTCGTTTCGGGGAAATTGATTTACTATTTAAGCTAAATTTATTATGGTATCATATCGTTGAAATGATGGAGAGTAGAACTATCTATTGCCATATTGTATTTGTTATCATTGCTTGAGATATGCACTGTATATAACATTCTATGCAATTTTTCATATGATAATTGTATAATATTATGGTATGATAAGTAATTTCATTGAATATTAAGAGAAAATAAAAGGACAAAAATGGTGTTCCATATTTAATAAAAAATATATTTGTAACAACGGTATATATTTATATTGTGCATATTTACTGAACAAATGATACAAAACGAAATCTATTTACCACAGTATATGTATCATTTGCATAAAAAAACATAATACTGTTTTGTAAAATGTAGAACTACAGAAAATACTTAAATGGTCACAATAGCTTTGCAAATAAATTGTGAATTACCTGAGAGCTTCTCTTGTGTAAGTTTGATTGGTCTTTCGGCCTGAAAAATTGAACGGAAGTCATCATTTATTTGAAGTAAATTGAGCAATCATTTCAATATATACAATCGCGCGCGTTTCTAACCCTACAGGGAAAACGCTTAAAGCTAAACGGTAACCGCATAAACGCTAAACATTAAAATGCTAAACGTTAAACGCTAAACGGTAACCACTAAACGTTAAAAGCTAACATCTGATATTGCAAACCCTTAAACGTTGAACGCTAATCGATATAATTAATGTAAGGTTAGAACCGCACGCTACGGTCAAAATATATCTTACATATCTTTAAAATCTTATCATGCATTGGCTTAATTTACTGAACATATGCATGCCCAACGATTGACTCATAGCAAGATGTATACAATATTTGTGTGAAAAAAAACTATGAAATTATCAATTAGGAGAACAACATCACACTAATTATCACATTTAATCAGCATATAGAAAACCGAATATAAAACAGACTTACCATGATTCGTTTTCTCACAGTAAACGCCCCTTTTATCGCCTATATTGTGTATAAATATCTATCACCGGTAGTATACAGTATGAAATGGCTCTTATTAAGATCGTGACATATCTATGTTTCACAGTGGGTTTTTATTGTTGGGTACTAAAAAATCACAGAGGTGTGTAAATCAGTCATAATAGAAGGAGTCTTCAGTATTTCGTATTTAAAGCTTTTGCTGTGAGGTGAGGGCTCGCTACTGAATAATATATGAACTGGGTATAGTAAGGTGCATTTTGAAGTTGAATTTAAATAGCGGAAATTGTGCAAGCATCATCAAGGTTAACAACGTGAATTAGGGGTTCAGTGGTTCTCCGTAAATAAAATAATTGCACTTTATCTGTGTATGTACACAATGATTGTTTATCAAATTCATAAAAAAAACCATGTGAAATTATAATTTTGTTGATTGTTATTGCTGATACCGCAGATGAAACGAAGTCGAAAAAATACTTTAAAATAAATATATTAAAACATGCAATTTGCTTGTGTATATCATATTAAGAAGCTTCGTTTTTTTTCTATTGCAATATTGAAACGAAGAAGTTGGTTAGCAGGTTTGCTTGTGTCTTGAGTACAGTGACGCGCGATTATAACCCAACAACATTATTATCGGTTATCGTTTAGCGTTAAACGGTTTGCAATATCAGAATTATCGTTTAACGTTTATCGTTTAACTTTTATCATATGATAGGCACTCACAGTGTTTTTTTTGCCGCGCATATATATCTTTTATCGTTTATTGGTTATAGGTTATTTTTTAGCGGTTAACGTTTATCGTTTAACGTTTATGTGGTTATCGGTTAGTGTTTGAGTTGTTGGGTTGGAAATGCGCGCGACTGTAACTGGTGGGCAAAACCTCCGAGGATATATCGTGTACTTGTTCAGAATTTAGGTAAGAAACCCTTCCCAACTTCTGCGAATACCCCCCCCCCCCTCACAACGAAAATGAAATATCAGATATTTCATTTAGCTATCATCTCGATTAATATATATCTAACTATTTTGCATGTTTGTCTTAAACTGTAACAAGAGCCTTTATAACACCGATAACAACATGAACATGTCTTGGGACAATTGTTGGGGGCGTTCACTCGAATATTTCTCGACGCCCCCGCGCCCACTCGAGTTAACGCCACTTACCAATTTTGACGAAGGACCATCCGATTGATCTTGTGCATAGCTGGAAAAGTAAGGCACGGATCTAAATAAGGAAATAGGCGACGGATGACCCTCTGTCCGTTCCCGGTCTTATTCACTTTATACATTTTATAAAAACTTAGAAAACATTTAACTGTTTATATTCATTCCATCAACGTTACATTGTCACTAACTATAAAGCTTGGTCCAGTAATCAGATGAGCCTCGGTTAATCGAGTGTATCTTCAACACTATTTAATCTTTCGATCCCATTTTTTCACAGTGTGTCTTTTAGGCCAAACCCCTGTTGGGCATATCGAAATTTTTAGTTAAAATTTGATTAACTATGGGTTCTTCATATACACTTTATAAAATGTTGCAACATTTCCAGGGTCGAGCTAAACTGTAATAATCTGTTCCTCTCTAATAAATCGCTGATTTTGGTGCCTTGACTCCTTTTAAATTGGTCAACTAGACTCTATTGAGGACAGGCCAGTATCATTCACAGACGAATCTTATTTACACCGTAGCCAATAGAATATACCCCTTATAAGCACAATAGTCTATTACAGTATAATGCGCTGTATGTCTATTTAACACATTGAAAACTCTATGACCAGCTTGATAATTAGCGCAAGCCAGTGTCATTTTTAGAGGGTTTGTTTACATGGGCCAATAGTTTTTAGCCAACTGAGTATAGTCCTTAATAATAACCATAGTCTATAACTGTATAATGCGCTTCTGTGCCTCCATTGTACACATGAAAAGTATTTGAAGGGATGCGTGCAATATTGTATAATTCATAGAGTCTACTTGATTGAAAGCTATTTCTTTTCAAATTTAATTCAAATTTAATCGCCATGGCTGGAAAACATATATCATCAGAAGAGAAAAAAGCTATAATTAGGGTTTATGAATATTTTAAATTAGAGGCAGAAAGGGGTAGATTAAGGATTCGAGTATCTGATTATGCTATGCGAACTCTAGATATTTTCAAGTTATCAAGCAGTACTCTTTAGAGAATAATTAGAGCAAAGGACTCAAACAGTGAAACAAGTGGTGATTCAAAACTTACAATTTAATCAGCATCTGAGTCGCTCTCGTCGTCGCTACGACGAGAGCGACTTAGATGCTGATTAAATTGTAAGTTTTGAATGATATATTTCAAATATAATTGTATCACCAAAACATGTTAAATCTACTTAGGCTACTTTTGCATCAACCATTCTTATAACCTTATGAAAGAATGCCTAGGAGTTTTCGCACCTTGTCATTTTTCTAATCGGTTCATGGAACCCTTTACGCCGAGAGGTTTTTGGACTGTTCGACGTGTTCGACTGCTGATGGACTTAGAAAATTTACCGATTACTTCCGGTTGGCTTTCCTCTATTGCGTATATCGCCTTTTGCAATCAATGAATATCCTAAATGACATATAGGGGTTTTGGATTTTGATACTTATTTTTTATATAAAAGTTGCATTAACGTGAAATATTCTTTGCAATTCCACATCAACCGGGGCTCATTTGATTACTGGACCAAGCTTTACCTTGGTCGCAACGTGTAACATGTGGCATACCGTTCTGTAAAATGGGTAGATTCAATAAATATTCATGTTCGTTCATAACGCGTTAACTTTATCTTTTTGTTGTTTAAAAACGGCACGAAAAGCAATTCTAAAAAAAAAAAGAATACATATAGATAAAGGCAACTTTATAGTGTCACTTACTATACCTTGGTCATGTAGATTTGTAACATGCACTCAACCTTTCTGTCCATATATGGCAAAATCAATGAAATAACAAAGCTCTCCCCAGGTATGTCACTGTATACTTACACGAGAAATACCCAACACACCCGGTCAATAAAAAATATCGGCGTGCAATACATTATTGGATATAGTCATCATGGTAAGTGAATTAAATATGTTTATTTAATAAATATCGGCTTGATTAATAGATTAAGACCACTCTTGGTTTACATGATGTGAGCTTAATGGTATTGTTTATGAGATGTTATTGCTAATTGTGTTAAAATTGAGCGCAATCGCAGATTAATTCGAATAAATATGGATTGACTTCCGGGTTATTTATATACACGTATATGAAATAAACATAAATATATATATTCAAGGTTACATAAAATTCTATAATGAATTTTGTGTGATTATTCTATATGGTCTAAATAGCTTATTATTTTTATTTTTACCTACGGTGATTCGCAGGTGATACTCGTTTTACCGAACATGAACCGGTGTCTATGTGAGTCAGCAATGTATAAACAAGTAGAATCTAGATAAACCGAACACCCCGGGACCGACGAAAACTGCTCGGTTAGACTATACCCTTTATCAGTCAATCTCCACCC
>LQRL01099984.1:0-14089 GCA_001703475.1 Hydroides elegans
TCAAGTCTTGAAAAACCGCTATTTCTGGCTATTTTGGCCAATTTGACAACTTCCGGTCGGGTGTTTTTGACCGAAATGGTAAAAAGGCACATCTACGGACAAAGACCTTTCATTTGAGCCTATAACCAAGTCTCTGTGATCTTCCGTTCAAAAGTTCTAGCCCGTACAAAAAAGTATGACGGACAGACAGACGGACAGACAGACAGACGGACGGACAGCCCAAACCTATAGGCCCCCAACCTTTTGGGTTGGGGCCTAAAAAATATTTCTCAAAACATCTTTCTCACAACGGCTTTTACACAACGTCTTTCTAGCAACATCTTTCGACCAACATTTTTCTCACTATGACCCCCTCATAACGTCTCTCTCACAACGACTTTCTCACAACGTCTTGCTCACACCGTTGCCCCACACAAAATGGCCCTCACAACGTCACAATATATGCGTAATCTTTCTGTGCTGTACAACAATTCCAAATTATCTCCAATTTGTCTACGTTCAGACCCCCGCAATTTCGACATTTTCTGGTCGATCAAACTTAAACCTCAACGTTGCACATCAGATATATATATTCTTTCACTGTGTGAAGTTTCAGAACCCTCAGACAAAGGCTTCATATAAAAATGCCGCGAAAACTACTGTACCTCAAATGTTAACAGACGGACGGAATGGGGGATAGCAATAGCCCTCAGCCAAATCGTTTGGCTGGGGGCTAAAAAGGTAATTATACATTTGCTTTATTGACATAAATAAATCAACTTTGCATCGCTTTGGCGGTATTTTCAATCAGGGAGTAAGTGGAATATTTCGGAGACGTTGCTTTCCTTTCTTTCATTATTTTGCTCCGACTTTGCTGAAAAGCGAACCCCAGATGAAGGGTTGGAACCCACGACGGACTTGAGTCATCATGAAGGTATGCCGGTTTCCCTAAAACACACACAAAAAAAACATATTTAAGATAAGGGTGGCAAAAAATAACAATTTAAAATGACGAAATGCTTTTCGTTTTTGATATTTCCAAGTTATCTAATTTATATTGCCGAAAATTGAGATTGAAATTTAGTTAAAGCACTGTCATATATTTATATGGTTATCTTAAGTTATACTGCATAGACCAACAAATATATCGCCCCTTTTGATTTGGTGAAATATGCCTAGTTTTATGGCGTATTATCGCCCACTAAAAAGGCTACAAAAAATAACAAAAAGGGGCAATAAGCACCGAAATTCAATTATGATTTTACAGGAATAAACGTCGATTTTTAAAGCAAAGCTCTAGAAAATGCAGTTTTAAATTTACGCTGTTTTTCGTCATAAAACCTGGCTTCCGTCGATTCGAGACCTTTCCCTCGTACGGTGGCACTGCAGTAAAGAGTATCAGCCCCAAGAGGGATTATGAATCAAGCTAAACGAAATAAATATTCATAATTTTATTGCACTTACCCCCAACAAAGTGTCTTGAACACACACTTGTGTTCTCCCATTTTTCATCTGGCAAGTCGCGGTTTATGTTCGCCTTCCACCTTTCTCGTCGTTTTATACATAACTCCCTGGTTGCGTCACCTTGATTTTCTCTTATACGTGGAAAGCAATGAAAGCTTATCGCGTTGGTTCCATTTGAACGGTTGCTACAGCCTATAACACTGCATAAGACCATTTTCCTACCTTAAAAAAATCGCCTGTTTACTTTTTCTTTACTTAATCCCTGATTTTTTCTGCGATTACAATAATCAGGAAAAAGAACGATTTCATGGTCCCCATCCCAAATATAAACAAGACTGTCATGGGACAGTGTGCAACACCTTGAACAGTTTTAGTTAACCCTATAACTTGAAAAAATATCAAAAATGTTTATAAGGCATAGCTTTTTTTTAAATTTCATTTATTTGTAAACAAATACTTGCGCACCTCTTTTTATTTCGTCGATATGCAACATTGAAAAGCTAATTCAGGATATAGCTCTCAAATCCATGATTTATTTTGGTAATTTGTTGGTTAAACAATACTAGACAATTTGTGCAGGTTAAAAAATCCTTCAGCTAATAGCCTTTGACCTAAATATGACCAACCACATGCAGGGTTTCGCACAAGATGGCGACCAACCAAATGGATACTTCCGGTGGGCGATATTAGGATAATGTACAAATGTTCGTTTGTTAAAACAATTCATTTTGAAATTTTATTGGGTGTTAAATATATCGCTTGATATAGAAATCCAAATAAAACTTTAAAAATCAATTAGAAAGGCAATAGTTTGATAGAGATTAACGTAGACCTTTTGTTGTTACTGTTCCGGAAAGGCATTTTTGTCACCGGAAAGTCATTTTTGTCTGCCGGAAAGGCAGTTTAATAGGGTTTTTGTTAAAGTTGGTCAAAATTTCCATCGATTTCGAAGTTAAAACTTCCAGGATATAAAGTTAAAATAAAGAACTTAATTTTTGTGGGAGCATTCGAATGGAATTGACGTTTGAACATATTTAAGAGTCGACCGAACATTTTTCCTTATATAATCTCTTTAAGAAAACTCAACCGGAAGTATTCATTCTATTGAGATCTGGGTTCTGACGAAAGGGTGCATTGTGGCAAACAATAATGCGTATAATATGTTGTTTTGATTGATACGGTAATTTGTAAATGTTTACGGTACTTTTTTCTTCACTGTTAAATTGATATACACATTAATGTAACTTTCCAACAATACCGTGTATATTTGTGACATTCATACGTAGTGCCGAATTTTCCCTTATTCGTAAAAAAACAGGGAGCGAAATTGCATTCGATAAAAATGATAAAAATCTGAACATGATTGAATTCACATTAAACCTTGACACAGGAAATAAACATTTATTTAATAATAGTAGCGATGAGTGATTTTAGGTTCATTTATGAAAGTTAATATAAATGAAGCGAGTTAAAAAATTTATGTTTTTTTAACACACGGATTAGTATTGTCAAAGGTAGATTTTATTCAGAGTTATACAGTATATTCGAGTTTTTGCTGATCATGTTTTTTATGGCACTGGAAGTGCGGAACAACAACAAAGTCCAGTATGGCTTTAGCCTTTCGGACTCAACGAATGAAGAATGAAATGTATGATGAAGTCATTAATATTTGAATATGTCCTTGACCGAATCTGAAACATAGTTCATGTTTTTGTCCAAAAGCAGTGATATGCATATTTCTATTATGTATCACTCACTGGCATATTGAAAATTAATTCAACCGATCAATGATTTTATAAAGGTCACTTTAATCTATTTTTTTTTGACAATTACGTGTATTTTTACTGTCATCATGTGATGCGCAATTATTTTACAATCTCATAATTGAGTTTATCTGTATTCTGAAAAGAAGACACAAGTTTGATTGACATACGCAATTTTGTTAGTTCCAACAACAGGAACCGGTTAGTTGAGTTTTTTTTTTTTCAAAATGTAAACATACTTATAACACATGGCCGGGTAGGAAGTGATATGGGTTTAGGCAAATTCACCTGTGAAACTGCTAGTGTCGTTAATTATATACTATCTTAGCCTAGTCTAGTATCAGATATATTATAATTTAAGGTATTGCCTTTCAATAGCCTGTTTTTTATGTTTTCACAATGAGTTTAAAACATGCCTTTTTATCGTATGGTCAACTGGAATTGATAAACAAGCAGGTTCCGAAAACGAGAATAGAAAATGACAACTAAATCCATTACAATGGTCTCAAAAATACTCATTAGGTGAACTATAAATATATTGACATTGTAAATAGCATTTGTAATTAATTGCAAAATACACTGGTTCCGAAACAATATTCGCTTATTGCTATACAATTGTTCTCAAATGGCATTGTTTAATTCCTCACTCAAGCAGAAGTTTCGAACGGCGATTTAAAATGCGTGGCCCAAGAAAGGATTACAGGCAAAAAGAGAACACTGATTGTTAACATAGACGAAGAATTCCATATAGCATAAAAAGATCAGTTTAGAATATATAACTGTCCCGAATCAGTGTTTGAGTTTTTAAGTTAAAGCTAGTTCCATAAACAATCGCGTATCATAAAACAAGCACAATTTTTGCCAAGCGTTATTAGTTTTAAGCTCAAACGATGAAACAAGAGTTACTGAGTCACTAGAATATACTTATCCGTGACATTGCGCACGAGAGACTCTATTGATTCATAAAGGGCAACCCTGGTTTGCTATTGTAGCGTTATAATATATAGATTCTTGTATTGGTGAAGCTATTACACTGGTTTATATTGTTAGGCGTTGAATGCATTGGTTTTGTAAACTAGAGTTTACAGACTCAAAAACTCCAATCTCAATTTGTATAATGGACCGCTTTCATACAATTTAAGCTGATTCGTATATTCTTGCATACTAAAACGCATACCCATGTGTTCTGGTTGCGTTTTTATTACAATGCAATGTGTGTAACCGCAGCTAAAAATATTCAAAGAAGCATTCAGGGAGGAAACGCATAGCATTCCACAAGTCGTAAATGTATATAATATACAATTTGGTTATTCGTGGTAAAAAATTGTTTAAACATGTCATTTAGAGTGCCTTTTAAAGTCTTGTTTTATTAACCAAATGAAGTTAAAGTCATGCTTTTGAAAAAACGGCTTTTTGTTACACTTGTTTAATATTTTAAATCATTGTCTATTGTGTTGTTAATGTAAGGATTGGAAAATTGGATTGGCCCTCTGCAATGACTTTTCTTATGTTTAATTTGACAAAATAATCATCCGATTGATTCTTATAAAGCTTTCACATGCATCAAAGACTAACTTGGTTTGAAATGACAGAAGCTGCGAAATATGATGATTTATTACATTATATTTGGCACAAAAACTGTTAAAGTTTACTCTTATATTCGTTGAATTAGCGCCTTGTGACATTATTCACTTGAACACAATATAGAGACATTGGTTTTCAATGGTCGTATATTTTGATTTCCTTTTTGCAAAAATGTACCGAAGATATTTCTATACACCCTATGCAGAGCATTATCGTAACATTTATACATCATTCCTTATCAAACATAAAACGTTTCTTTTATATTAAGCCGATACCTAAATTATAATCATAATTTATCTTATTTTATACATACAGGTCAAAGCACGATTTGATGATTGATTTTTCTTTAACAATGTATTGTCTAAACCATAATTTGCAATACTCTTATATAAGAAGCAATGTAAACTAAATAAAAAAAGACATGAGTCGGTAGTGATTTGTTATGATTCCAAGGTATTCAAACATGTGTATTTAACATAAAATATGAGATGAAGTGTATCTAATCATTATTTAACTTAATACCTTTCAGAGTACATAAGTATTTCTGAAAACAAATATAATGCACAAGATGAACATAAACTGAAAATGAAATATTATAAAATCATTTAATGAACTGGCCTTAGATTTGTAAACAAACAATTTAAAGATAGCTGGGTAGCCTTAACAATATATTTTCAATGGGACAAATGGGACAATTTAAAGATAGCTGGGTAGCCTTAACAATATATTTTCAATGGCAAAAATGGCTCTCAATATAGATATTAGTAAAGTAAAATACTTTTACATCACATATAATTCGAATGATGGAAACTAAATAGTTAACTAGAAAATAAAGCTTATATCAGAAGTGTCATCATCTAAATGCTATTACAGAAGAATTACTTGTTGAGTTTCCAATATAAAATGTTATGTTTTTAATGAACTGACCTATAAAATACTTATTCACTATTATCAGATTGTCCAATTCAAAACGTTTGTGTCAATTATGCTATGTAGTAGAATACATGCACTGGGATTTTATCTTTAGGTTTCTTTTTAACATTGTGCTCCCGTATATTTACATTTGTAGCTCATAAGCCTTTGATATGGTTTATATTTTGACTCTTCTCTTATGTTCATTTTGCACGCTATTATATTTTGTATGTTATCTTGGTTCCCAGTCATTTTATGCTTTTTGATTTATTTTGATTTATAACATCTATTCGCTCTTCAGATTTGTAACTCAAGGTTTTTGCTAAAAATCATTTTTGTTCCATGATGTTCTACCACAAAATCATTTTGCTACGACTAACTTGGTTTCAGATAGCCTTAAGGTATAAGGCTAAGTGATCCATGACTTATAATTTCAGCATCGTATATTGGTATTTAATACTTTGAACCTGTGACTCTGCTCCAAACTTATTGATGGTTGCATCTTAGATGATTTCCTCATCAGTAATCGCCGTCCTGAGACCATTTATCACAAATGAACAAACGTTGTGTGAAAAAAACTTGTGAAGCGCTCTAATTTTAGTGATTTGAATGCTGAAATGATGACAAAATCGCCATACAATAAGTCCATGTTGCTGCTAGCTGATGCCAGGCAAGAGAAATCTATTCAAAAATAAAACATGTTCGAGATGATTTCTTTTCATATGCGACTAAACGCATGCATGTTATATACACATGTTCCGAGCAGACCATTAGTTTCAAAGCAGTTAGAAGACTTTATCCGTTTGCTGATGATTTTGTCCAAGCTAAATCGTTATCTAACACTATATCATTATAGTATAATTGAAATGTGTAATTATAGTATAATTGAAACTTATTTCAACTTTCATTTTTAGTTTCTTTGTGCTTTTTGGAAATGCCCAGTTCATATGCTCTAGATAAGCTCTGATAAAAGCTGGATTCCTTAGTTTCGCTTAGGGAAGGCATTACCTCGTTTTTGCAATTGGCAGCGAGATCTTTGATATATTTTCTAAGAGTAGGCTTAGGACTTATCTCAATAAAAACATTAGTTTTATTTTTAGAAACAGCAAGTTTGACAGCTTTGGTAAACTGCACACTTTCCCTGGCATTGCTTCTCCAGTACTCTTTAGTTTTCAGCTCAGACTCGCTAACCTCTCTTCCTGTTACGGTCGATATGAAGGTTATAGATGTAGGGTGTTGACTTTCCCTCAATATTCTATGATGTAACGCATCATCCAATTCGCCTAACACTGGATCCAGGAATTTGCTGTGATATGCTACTTTGACTTCAAGTCTGCGAACAAATAGTTTTGGTTCAAACAGCTCTAATTTGGTCTGTAAATTGGAAATAGCATCCGTTGACCCTGAAATGGAAAATGAGCTCTGGCTATGGAAAGTTGCAATCGTAAGGTCACCTTTATAAGGCGTGAGAAGGGCTTCAAGCTTTTCTATTGAAAGCTTTCCTACCACTATCATGGAGCCACCCATTGCTTTACTGAGGACTTTGCTTCTTTGAAAAACGACATACGTAGCACTTTCAAGACAGAGTCTTCCTGATGCATAGGCTGCACCAACTTCACCCAATGATTGGCCAACAACGGCGTCAGGGACTATACCTTTTGACTTCCAAAGTTCAAACAATGCCACCTGACATGCAAAAGTACTTGGCTGACCATATTTTGGAATCGACAGGTCGACATCTCCTGCCAAGCAACATTGCAGATTGATATCACCAAAAGTTGAAAAAAGCACATGCAGACGATCAATTGTTTGTTTGTATATTGGCTCAGATTTATATAAATCCATCCCCATTTTGGACCAATGTGCACCACTACCGCAAAACACAAACACAACATGTGTTTTATCAATATGATCAACTTTTTTTCCAACAACATTTTCATTGTCAATTAAATCATCCTTCCGTAACTTTTCCGAACTCATCGTGTGAAATAAAATAATCCGCTGTTTGGAAAGGGATCTTTCAATGCAACTGATAAAACAAGATTCTGCAAATGTGTACACGTTTGAATCAAATCGTAGACATTGATAGTGTGATGAAATCAAAAACTTGATGGATGGATGTATTGAGTCTTTCAATTTTTCGATCACGATGCAAGGAACGAATGTTCTACGATTTATCATCAATGAAATTAAAAATATTTCAGGTTCCGCTTCTGAATTGATCACATTTGTTTTGACTAGGCCTACCAGACATGATTTTACATTGAGACGCCTTCCACTTGCTTTTTTTACTCTGTCATCAGAAGAAATTGGTTCGTCGACAGTGGCCCTGGTGGTGCCTAGGATATGTAACAGAAAAAAACATTCTATTTCAATGTATCGTTGTCAATATGAGAAGATAGCTTTAACAATTATAACAATGACATTACTTTGGTTTTTATGATTTTGAAAACAAATATCAAACTCAATATTGTCATGAAATGTCAATGCATTCTCCCCTTTAAACATGTTAAAAGTTGCATAGAATATGGCTCCAACCAAGCATGCAGGAGTGTGTCAGTGATTAGCAAAAACTGAAATTCTGATGAATGTACTGCCATTGGACGTGTTGATATGGCATTGGGATTTGTGAAAATCGTCATTATACCGTAAATGTGGTTATTGCCGCAAATGGTCTTTATTTAGGGTGAAAAACACAAATGCGTAACATGATAAAAGATAATTCTTTGATTAAATGGGGAACTTCCTTTTTCAGGATAATAAAAAAGAATTAATTCAAAGTTGAACTATTCTATGTATCAGTTTTAATAATATCATGTTTAGATATATCAGTTGCAATTACGATTGCTTATTTCTAACAAATTATAATAAATTAGGAACCTCGGATGACATCATTCCAGTTCTATATTAGTTAGATATACTTTCTATTATCACAATAAATATGGACTAAATTGGCTAGGTATCTTTTGAATCTGACTGAGGTTTACCACACCACAGCCACGACTGTCGACTGAGCCCTCTGCATCTACACTGAATGCCATGAATCTTAGTTATAAACAACGCATTAGAAATTGACTTGAATATAGATTGCAGTAAACGATTGCGTGTCAGTCTATATATATAGACTATATTAGTATATGCAATCACTCTAGGCAGATATATTTGAAGATTGTTGATTTCATTCATTAAAATGGAAAGTACTTAACCCATGTGCCTTGTTTATAATCAAAAAGTCATATAGTAGATAGAGTCATAGAGTCACAGTATTTTTTCTTGTCGAAAAGTGTTCTTACCATTTTCTGGATAGCGCTTTCTAAATTGCTTGTCGGTTTTAGTTGTTAAATGAGTTTATCAAGTCACTTGATATTAGTCATATTGAGAGAGTCTTTGGGCCTTCTCTCTCAGTTAAGACAACCATTTTTAACATATAGATTTTTTTCCTCTTCGCAACAACTCATATTCACACTTTATTATGTTGCTCATTATTGCATATATCTGCTTAAAGCATTTGGTTAGCGACTCCTTTCCGTTCATTCAATAGGCTGTTACTCACTGAGTCGTTCAATCATGTTGTCCGTTATAATCAAATCAAATATTAAAGTTTAGATTAATTATCCAGCCCATAACAGTCATTTTTAAATGATAATATATTCAAGACTCGTTCCAAACTTTAACGTATCAAACTGTTTAATTGAATAACTATATACATGAAAAAACAACATTGAAATTTATTATATCCTTTAATATAACGATTCCCGGGTATAATTATTCATTGCTCCATTCCTCCATAAAATGGCATATTTCGCATTTGACCTGAATATTAACATTACACGTCAAATGCACCGAATGGGTGACCCACAACTTCGTCAATTGATCCAAGTACTCTTGCATATACTAATAGCGAAGATAATAGCCGTATTTGCAACTTATGAGTAAGTCTTATTGGTGAGGGCACCTCAGGACAACTAGACGGCCAATGTTGTTGTCCCAGCAAAGCAAGCATAAAAGTAGCAAAATTATTACTACAAAAGTTTATGACTGGGTTGCCATGCCCTTAATGATGCCTGAATCTGTAATTTTGTTTTACAAAGATCATTTATGTTATTAATAACGAAATGATGTTATTAATTTCAAAATGATGATTCTCGATTCATATTACTTTTGCCTCAACAGGAAATGAATGCAAGAATCATAGCCAAAACTCTTTTTTCCTTTTTTTACTTTCTCTGTGTTGGATATAATTAAGCACAAATGAAGCACACTCTTTAGTATAATGTTGCTTTTTTTGTTGCAAAATTTATTGAAAAATAAACGATTCTTTAGATTTATGAAAACAAAAATCCATTAGTCATTTGAATTGAATTGGTATGTAAGATCCTCTTTAGAAGTATTCCGTGCATCGGAATCTGGATTCACATTGCATAATTTAGTTCAAAACGGTACTAATTGAAAATGGAAAAGTCTTGAAAATTACTAGTTCATAACAAATTAATCATATGCATTCATGGCTGGCATATAGCAAACATCTTTCAGAAAAAAATTTTATTGACTTATAAAATATCAATCATATCATTTGACCAAAATCATTATTCAGAAGATAATTTCACGGTAAACGTACGTAACGTGCGTATATATTATATATAGCAAATTATAAACATTTGTTTATATATAAATATTTTTTGTACGATACCCTTCAAACACAAAAACTATGAATTAGAGACACATAATATTGTAAATACTAAGGGTGAAAAATTGGAGAAAAATGTATTTTTTTGTCTCATATCTTTTGTGCCAATGTGTACATATATTTTACGTTCTATTGCTTGCAAATAATGATGCCAAAAATTATTGCGCCTCATGTGAAAATATACTTTAACGATTCATAAATGAGAGACAAGTTATCTGTGTAAATTTACAAACCCATATGTGGGACGACGTCTTAAGTGCATGGCTTGCCAGTGTCAAATTAATTTTTCATTTTTATTACATGCTCAGCAATGATTTTTGCAAAGAAACATAAGAATTTTAAACTGGGCAATAATATTCCGTATTTTGTCAATCGTGTACTGAGCACTTTTCTATTTCGTAATAGTGCGCATACTTCGGCTCATGAATATGATTTTTTACGACATTTATCAGCCAATCAGAAGGAAGTGAATTGTATAATTTATGCAAATGCAATAATCATCGGCCAATCAGATTGTTGGTTACATCTTTGATTACAACGTACATGTGGTTATGTTATGAATGAAAAAAAATCGGACATAGTTTATTGAATTAATTTTCTTCATTATTTATTTTTTTGTATGATTTAGGAATAACATATTCGATAAGAAAAATAAAAACACAAAACATAAACTTAAAAAAAACTTTATTTTATTAAAACAATAACACATAAAATTAAAACATTAAGTTCCGATTTTTTTGTACAGTTTCGTGAATAGTCTTGAGGAAGGAGGTTAAGTGGGTCAATCCGAATGTGTCAAGATTTGATCGCAAATAATTTGAGTTACGTTGTACATAAATTTACAAAATCAAATACAGAACAAAACAGGATATATAAAAATTCTTTTCATGGTAGTTTTTAACAAATGTCTTCTCAAATAAGGTACGTTTTTTTGCTTTTTACCATAAAAACCATAATGCACTCGTAAAGTTTATGTAACTTCGTTGTCGCTATTTGTGATAAAGTGCAGCTGTCAAAATAATACACAATTTGTTTTTACATTTTTTGTGCAAAACCGTTATATTTAAAAATGAACAATAAATCTTGAATAAACTTAAACTAAATTATATAATATTATGATACAAGAATATAATTGACATAAAAAATAAAGGCTTATTAATGAAAACCGTTTTATGTACATTTTGTTCCAGATTGCAACGTTTTCGCGTCACAACGAATATGCTGCTTTCTTGCTATCATCAATACACAGAGAAGTTCATTACACAAAATGGATAAATAGAAATAAAATGTCAATACAAAGTGCGTAATATCATGTGTGAAAATGTCATTTGTCGGAATAATTCTGTACCCAAAAAAGACAAGACCGGGTGAGTAAACTTTAACATTTTTTCTCTATCCTATCCCTCATTTCTTTTCGGTAGGCATCGGGTATGTAAAGTGGAATGTACAATTATTGAGCGTTGAATTATGCAACAAACCTGAAATGGCTGTTTGATTTTTAGTAAGAGACTTCTCGAAAAGGGGTTTGAATTTTGGCCAATTTCAGCAGCTTTTGATAAACTTTGTGGCTTTGGTGGGGATACTTGGTTTAGAGTGGGAGTACTGGAATTCGGTTGAGATACCGTAGCAGGGGCTTTCGACGCATTTTGCGGATTTTCAGGCTGTAATTGACAATATTCAGGCACATGATGTGTGGGGTTCAATAGAATATCATTCATGTATTCAACCTGGGCTTTACTTGCAGTGGCTTAGTGACTTATGCTTCCAACATTTTTGTGACCGCTAATGTGCTTAATAACAGTGGGTGTTACCCCAGCTTGGAGTAAGTTAGTAAGGGTTGTTTTACGTACAGAGTGATTGCTAAAGTTGCCCTCAAGACCTGCTTCATTAGCAATAGCTTTCATGAGATTTCCAAGAGAGTTTTTACCAAGAGCTGCATTTTTGAACCATGCCTGCCTGTTTGTGGGGTCAACATTCATGTTATTGACTTCCAAAAAGAATGGTGTGCCGCATTCGCGCATTTTATTGGTCTAATGTCTCGGTAAATTTCAAACAAATTAACTGGACACCTTGATGGGTCCTTTGTTTTTTCATACGCTCTTGGGGGTGCATCTCTCGTATCTCCACTGACACCTTGCCTCGTTTTGTGGTGCGTTCTCGGAAGGAAAGATAAGGGCCGTGTTCATCTTTTTCAACGGTGATATCGCCCCAGCGTAGTTGTCTGACCTCCTGACGCCCCCTGAATCCTGAAAAATATATAACAAAAACAAAAAAATATATTTAGTCCTTATATTATGAACGATAAAAATAGTTTATAGAACATATAGTAGGGCATGTTCCTATATAGATTATGTCGTGGAAGACTCTAAGCACAACACGAAAAATATGACAAGTATTACAGTTAAAACAAATATCTATATATAATTTGATTGAAAACTCACCCATAAGTTTGGAAATGAGATACCACACCGCTCTCAGTAGGGGCTTTGGAGCATGGGAACCCAAGATATTTTTTGCCAGAGTCTGTCCTCTTCATTCGGTGATAATGCTTCAGATCTGTGTTCTTTGTTTCCACGCCCCTCTGCTTTTAACTCTTTTCGTTTGGATGCCAGGACACTGCGTGCGAGCTTGAATGAGTCGCTTTTTGAGAGAGAAGCCTCATAACCCAAATCTGTGAGTGACCGCTCGATACTTCTGCAACAATGAAATATAAGGAAATTTTTTGTATAACTTGTATTATATTTCTAGAACATATATTTTTTGAATGAAATATACCTTTTTTTCTTTTCTTTTGAAAATATCTATTATTTATAAAAGTCATGTCATATCTACTTATGTACCTAATCAAGTTTACAAATTAAAGATGTGTTTAAAGGTTCAACAAACCTGAAAAAACTTGAAACAGAATCGGGTTCGTAGTCCTCTCCGTTGACTTTCTTAAGATCCTTGATAAATTCCCCCAGATATACATCTAGTTCTTCAGGCGGTATGTGATGAATCTCTCTTGGTTCCTTTTTGGAAACTAGGAAACGTTTTAATCGGTCGGGTTCTTTTTGTGTTTTTCGTGTCGTATTTTGATTCCTATTTCCCTGGACAAAGTTCCGTAAATTGTCCGCCGCGTCTTTGAATTTTTTACTCGGTGGCTCGTCATTTTCAACAGGATTATCAGTTTCTTCGTCATTTTCACTCTCATCGAAACTTTGGTGTATCTCGTCATTTTGTATAATCTCATTTTGATTTTTTGGAATCTCAGATTGAATATCTGGAAATGCGTTTTCCTTATTTTCAAGAACTGTTGGACTTATAGTCATCAAAATATCGTCCATACCATCATTATCAAAAAGGTATTCTTCAGCACATACGTTTATATCATTAACTCCTAAATCAAAGTTTGGAAATGACATTTTTATGGAAAAAGAAAATTGACAAAATATGTTGTTTACATTTGACAGCAGACGAAACAAAATCTAATGTACTTTTGAGCCTATTTCACAAACAAAATGTAAAAACAATTTGAAATATTTTTGAATAAAATTAAAAAATGATTTGTTATTCCTAGCATATTGATTTATGGTGTCTTGTTTGCTTTTTATAGTGTTTTTGTTTTATACGAAATAAAATGAAATTATTTTTTGACAGCAAGAGCCCATTTTCGGCAAATTTGCATAAGTAAACAAAAAATATAGTCCAATTTGTTTTA
>LQRL01099986.1:3391-13692 GCA_001703475.1 Hydroides elegans
ATATATTATATTCAATAATTAAGAAAAAATATTATAATAATACTTCATATGTTTTAGGAAAAGATGGGAATTTATTGCCCGCGGGAAGTGGAATGCGCAGACCGAAGGCGCAGCCTGAGGTCTGCTAATTCCACTTCCCAAGGTCAATAAATTCAAATCTTTTCCTAAAACATGTGAAGTATTATTTTTATTACATGTTTTTTACCAATTTATTTGTTCAAAATGTTATTTTTATTCATGCAAATATATTTGATAGAAATGGTTATCCATTCGCTTAAACCAAATGACGTATGTCTATTTAATTATGTCACTAATGTGCAAACAAAAAAGTTCTTTATTTTTCTGTTATGAAGTTTTAACTTAACTTTAGAATATCAAATACATTTCATAGTATTACCTCATATATGTGTAATCAATATCTAAAATGCTTTCAGCAAGAAATTATCAAACAAACTTTTTATTTTCTCAAATGCGTTCGCGTATTGATTTATCATTGCATGACGTTTCATCAATGAACAACACACGTGACGCAATATCGTAAACAATTCGTAGTAAAAACATGTGCTTTGTGGGTGTGGTTTGTTATTGTTTATGTATGACGCAACAACTGGGAAAATACGGAAATAAATTTATTGCCCTCAAATTTTCATGTTTATTACCAACACAATCAGGCAGACATGTAATAATATCTTTTACTATATTGATTGCATGCGAAATCGTTTCTATAAATCGGAGCGATGCACTGGAAATCACGACAAATCGAATTGAAAATTCCCTGTCTTCATTGTAAAAAAGAAATATATAAAATCATTGGTTTAAGCTGTAGCCTATATTGTTTACGTGTTCCTTTTTGAAATTCTTTTTTCTTGACGTTTCCAGCTGAAGAAAGTGAGAAAGAAATAGCAACTGATGAAATGGAGTCAGAAAAACTGGACTACGAGAGTAAAGTGCTTTTGCATTTCTGTCAAGCGGAGGAACATCTCATTAAAACCTACTCGGCCCTTCATGCGTTGTCCGCGGAAGTACAAGAGAAAAACGGTCAAAATGACATCGAAAATCTTGAAGAGGTCAGTTAATGCATGAAAAAATACACGAGCGAAACCTATTTGTGAAATATATTATATGCTTTTAATTAAAAAAAAAGTATATGTTCTCGCCAAGTTAAGTAACATAAGGATTTAAACGTTGGAAGATTTTCTCGGGCAGCTATATAGTCTATGCGTTTCCACGCCCTCCTGTAATCTCTTCAATTATTGTCTTTCGATATTCTCTTTTAATTGCAAAAATCTTGATAAGTGAATGCGAAAACTGTTTTTACTTTGTACTATTAATAATGATATATATAACTACCATTTATAATACAAAATATACAATTTTAACAGAAGTTGACAAAAATCCTGTCGCTTCACCCAACCGAGATCAGTCAGATAAAGACGGAACTGGACAATTACAATAAAGCGCTTGGAGAAAAGACGCACGTGACTTTTGAATCAGACCTTACTATGAGCGTAGTAGAATTTCTCAGCTGCTTTGAATGCCAGGTTAGTAGAAAATGTGAATCTATGAGCGGTTGGATAATTTAAATAACCTTTGGCAATTAAGAAAACGTTTACCTTAGCCTGATTTTCCAATTGCTTTGTATTATGTAGGCCAAACTATTTTTTAACCCTTTCTTCTGGACATCGAAAATATATATTTCTTAACAAATAATTACGAGTTTTGTGTTTGAACAAATATGATTGCAATACCGATTTTTTCTCAGATGCATAAAGAAGAATCAGGAACGGGTATGACAGTGAAAATACATGCGGCCCTGTCTGAGAGCAGACGTATGAAACTAGGTAACCATCTCATATGACTATAAAATGATTGAATACAAAATGAAATAGTTTGCAAGCTTCGTTTTGGTCTATAAGACTGCATTAAGTTTTGCTTAATTAATTCTATGCATAATCTCAGAAACTCATTTAACGTGTGTTTTGTTATTTTTTTCAGCTAATTTCTTGTATAAAGCGATACTAGAATCGGGTACTTCCAGTGACTATAATTTCCGTTTAAAAGAAAGCCACATTCTACCAGAAGATCTCATGGTAAGGATGAAACTTTATGTTGCATCAAATTAATGTTATTCTTAAGATTCTTTGTTGCATTAAATAAAAAAAAAAGAATAGCGAGTTTTCAAATAATATTTTCCATATTCGTAGCTATTTCTTATGTATAGCATTCTTCAATAAAAATGTTTAATTCAATTATTATGAAAATGGTATAATAAAGTGAACAATATGTTCAAAATTGACTCTATAATATTATATAAATTTACAAATAAATGAAAAAAAAATAGGAGCTGCTTCTTCAGCTGTGGTTATCCGTAGACAACAGGAGCATGACTACTGTGGGCAATCTGTACAGTCTTATCAAGATAATCGCTATACTTAAAGGTAAATTTACTGCTGCAGTGCCCTGTGCCACATCTTGTTTGCAGGATGAAAAACATGTATCATATATTTGACATAACGCTAAAATCTATTCAAACTGCAGCCTTAAACATAACAAAAACTACTTTCATTGGTTAGTTAGCTCGGCGCAGTGGTTGGCGCAAGGAACGAGATTCGGTTTCCGGGCCAGGCACCCAATGGGCATTGATCATAAAATCAACGTTTGAAATAATATTACTAAAAATAGTTTGGCTTGTCGTTAAACAAATCAAAACATATCATTGCATCCTATGGTTGTTCTCCCAATTTTTAAATGGCAAGGTGACGGGTGAGTACAGCAAGACCAGAGTATACATAAGATACTTAAGAGCTATTAGAAATTACCATAAGAGTTAAACTATACGTATTGAACATCGTTCAAATCTTTCTCCCATTGTTCAATATCTATCTCCCATTTTTAGATGGTGAGGTGACTGGTGAATACAGAGAGGTATCACCATGGTGGCAGCGCCTAAGAGATCGACTCATTCAATCCACTCACATCAGTTCGGCCTTGTTGGCCGCTTTGGTCGCTAGGAGTGTTGCTATGGAAATTGGCAAGGCGGTCATGGTAAGTGCTTTGATTTCGATTGATTATATAAAATGGCATATAAAACATTTATATCACGGTTGACAGTCTATAATATTGAGAAAACGCAGTCGGGAAAAAAAGAGAAAAAAAAGGTGGCACCCTAAATTGTATTTATTCGCTTAAACAATGATAGTCTGGGAATGATAAATAACCCAATACTTATCTCTTAGTTCATGTCGTTAACTCATGTATTAATTCTTTCATAAAATACCATTCGCTTGTCAGGCCCAAGACCTTGTTACTCCCACAATGGACGAATGCACCAAGCACCGGCTCACCGAATGGGAATCAGTGACACTCGATAAAACCCAGTGGACCGTACTTGTCAAGCAACTCGAGGACCTCTTGGTGCTACAGGGTCTTTTGAAGTTAAAGCCAGGCGATGCGGGCATCGTGTCGCAGACGCTGTGGGAAGCGGAAGCTGTAGAAGTGACGGTTAAGAAGGTCATGGATGGAGGGCGAGGTAAAAACAGTTGCTAGTGAAAGAAACAAGTGCTAGGTTAAGTTAAATATCATGTTACATTGTATTTATGTGTGTAGGGATGTTAAAATCATTAATGGCAAAGCACTATTTTAAACCAAGGTTTTTGAAAAACAAAATACTCATGTAGTGGTCAAAATTCAGTTATATAATCGTATGCTATGGCATGCTATCGTCATGTTTATTTAGAATTGTGAGTGTAATATTAAAACCAAACTATAGAATCATTCCTTTGGTTCGAATATTGATCAGAGCTGCAATAAACAATAAAAAATGTCATAACAAAATTCGAATTCGCATATTGATGAATTCAAAAGTTGCTTACGAAATAAGCTGTATATTTCAGGAATGCTTCCTGAGTTTATTGCCAAGTGGATAACAGGCCACGGCATAGCACCACGGACATTGAGTGTACACCACTCTGATACCGACGTTGTAAATAAGTCATCTACCGAGGAAACAAATGAAGGGGATAGTCCAAGCACGCCTGAACCTCCCTTGGAAAATCCGATTGTCCGTAAGTAAAAACCATTATTAGGAATTAGTTTAGAACCACGAAATCAAATTATATGAAATAGGCCTATAGATAAAATCAAGTATGAATATTTCTCGGCAATATTCAAACTGGATGAAACATGAGTGTGGTTGAAGTAATGCCTTAGACTTTATAGTGAATACAATAACATATATATAAACTTTTCAGTTATCTAATATAGTCTAGATACAAAAGAAATGGTGTGTTATGTAGAAAGTGACCTCATACGTTACGTGCTCCATTATATTCACTTATAGAAAAAAAAGGGAAAAACAATAATAGTAAAAGTAAAAACATCTCTTTTTGAATTATTCATTCCATTTAGGTCAACTGCAGGCAATCCAGAACCGATTGCCTTACAGTCTCGACGCCGACATTCTCATGGCCAACTGTGCTTGGGAGTACATGGTCATCTGGAATAAAGATCCTGAGGTTGGCATGATTATTAGTACAAAACAGCCTACATATTTATCGGTTAAAGTATATTATTGTGGGATAGCCTTTTGTTTTAGTCCTCTTGCGCATGTGATTTATCTCCCTTAATCTAATTACACGAAAAACTAAACCATTTATACAAATTTATGCTAGTACCATTCTGTTCTGTGCTATTATTGCCTGGCATGTAGAGGGCGATTCTGTGCGCAAATCTGTGTCTCAAAAGCCTTCGACGTAGCCACAAATTCGGATAAATTTATAACTTATATGATATTTTCCCCTTCAACGGTCAAGCATTGTGAAAATCCAAACCAAAATATTTGTTTCTGTCGAAAAAGGTGATCCTGCCACTGGAGCTAGCGCTTTCCTACATGAAATGTATCCAGAATGCGGCCCTGCAATATGGTGTCAGTGTCATGATGTGGCACATGTTTCTAGTCAAGAAATTCTCCGCCGCTGCTCTGCTTATTGAAAAAGTCGGCAAGGCGCCTAAGGACCGATTGTGTCGAAAGGTAAATCACCGCATTTTGTTCCAGTTTCTATAGCTGGTTGTATCCTGATTTTGTGCCCCTATGTTTAATAATGGTTTATGATATTCTAAATAACGGGCTTTATAGTTGACTCTGATGGAATTTATAGAGACCATTACAGGATATAAACCGGATATAGATACTTACATGGTGAAATATTAGCATGTGACATATCGATATGTCTATTTAAATCCCGACATTTAGAGTGAAAAGGTCACTTTCTATAGCATGTCAAAAATGTATTGTAAGAAAGCATTATACATCTAATTTTATTTCATATTTTTCCTTTTACAGGAAGTAGGATTAAGTGAGATGTCGCTTGAAAAGTTTATGAGACATTTAGTTGATCTATTGGAGACCATTATGCAAGTAAGAACAATTGATGTATCCCATTTAATTTTGCCGTTAGGGAACTAGTAAATTATTGATAAAATGGAGGAGTTTAATGAAAAGACTAATTAATTTAAACTGCTCGGGCTTTCCTTGTCATGTAGCATATCAAAGCTTCATAGACCATGTACATCAAATCATGTACATAGAATTGCATTCTAATGGCAATACATAGTTGTGTCATTATATTTTCCCTTTGAATTACAGAGCTCAGAAGAGAGCAGCGACATCCCAGTACTAAACATCGAGGACTTATGGCAAAATATCCAGGGACCAACCTCTTTAGTAGAACTCGCCCTTGAACAGAAGACCTGCAACGTCCCCTTGGTGGCTCACCACCACAGTTTATGTGTCCTCATGTCGGCTGTATTGACGTTCAGTATGCGCTCGGTCAAACCAATGTCGCTGTTCGATACCAAAGGACGAAATGCGTTGTTTCGACCGCTGCAGTCTAATGCATCGCTGCCTGGACCGTCGATCGATGAAGCACTGATCAACGCAAGAAAAGGGGTAAATTGCTTTGTAGTGTGCATAATAAAATCTGGGAATCAGCCACTTTGATTAAGCAGAAACCTCATTTTTTTCCTAAGTAATTTGTCAAATGTAAAGTGTTTTTAGCGATATCACGTAGTTCGATAAAACTTGTGACGTTACAGTTCGCCTCCATCATTTCCTTACAAAGTAAGAATTAATTATATAATTGTATTTAGACAGACATTGAATTATGTTGTCCATTTCTTTACTGAGAGGAAATATACATTCTTTACGTGCAATTACACCCTTTCAAATTTTCATCCAGTCTTTATGCCACAATGCAATTGAAAATGTTCTTCATCTTTTCACCCAGGTATTGAGTCGGATCCTAACCCACGCCGTGCAAACGCTGGGCGAACCCAATTTCCACGACCCGCCACTCTCACCAAGTCACAAGTTGCCGTCACAAGGGTCTCAGTACAGTCACTGGGCTGCCTTAACGTTAAGATTGGGCAAGCAGCTGACGATTGACGTCGATGATCTTAGTCGTCATCTTTGTTGCGAGTTGTACTCAAGCGCGTGGGAGAAACTTGCAGAGGAGGTCAGTTTTTATGATGGTTCCCGATGAATAAGGATAAGAATACGATAAAGTGATTGTTGTGTTATAATCGTGCATATATATAAATATGGGAAACCTAAGTAACTCAAACTCAAGTAGTTAAGACTGTATTTTAACTAAGCATATATATTAGGATGTGTATTTGCCCTTAATTCTCATCCTTTAACAATCAAGTGCCTCATTATTCCCTCATCATATTTGAAATCTTTCAAATAACGGGTTTACGATCACGTCGAATCCGTTTCAAACTGTTCGAGAAAAATGTAACTATATGCTTTTCTCCAGGTATTACTAACTGTGAATAACCACGAAGATGTTGGCTCACAGCTTCTAGTCATTAGCGGCAAGAGATTACATCGCTTTGTGTTCGAGACTGAATCGACCGATTCTGTTGAAGCCATGTCTAAATGCTCAACCAGTGCTTCCATGTGGCTTAAAACTTTGGTAAGTGGATATACTCTTTGATTATATTCTACTTATATAAAGAAACATACTTTGGTATGTTGAGATATAAGCTTAGTTATTAAAAATCATGAATCATTAGAATAAACAATGATTAATGACAATTGGCTAAAAATTACTCAATGCTTATAAATTAATGAGATAATTTATATATAGATGTGTTGGTATTGCCTCGATAAATGTCAAGGGCAAACGTATAATGAAAATCATGGTTTAAGATAATAATTTTATATTTGGCAGTATTTTTTTCTGGTATACGCTCTATAGGCGTAATCGACATGTGAACGATCGTCTTATATTTATATTTCAAGCATTTTCACTTTTCAGGAGTCCTCAGAGCTCCGTGTTCCCGACCCACCCCTGAGCGACACGGCGACTCTTTTGGGACATGCGGTGAACGCTTTGCCCGAAGGCCACGAAGAATATAACTTGGCCTTGGAACTGGTCGAACTCGTACAGGCCTTCTTGTAGTGCAGTTGGTTTAATTACCATAGAATAGTTTATGAGATTATATGAATGATTTTGGTTTCTGAAAAATGTTTTTAATTATGAATTATCGGCGTGCTGGAACGCCAGATATAGAAATTAAGGGTTTAGAATAGTTTATGAGATTGTAAATAAGCGGTTTATTCTCGAAGTATTTATGTCAATATTCGTTCTTGAATGCAAGAAATGAAAATTACTTAGATGGTTTCATCTCGTCAATTAATTTCACTATTGATAAGACCAACCATCATAAGGATTAATGGATGTTTCCGTTGGAATTAATAGTTTGAGTACGGAGAGGATTTAAAGCAATGGTTGTACTCGCCTACAGTGAACTTATCTTATGCATGGTTGTTGATGTTGTTTCACTAATATATAGCTTTTGATATGCCTGGTGCATGTTTAAAGTTGGCAGACTCTATGCAATCTAATATGGAAGTATATAAATGCTAAAAGAATATTCTTGAAAATAGTGGAGAATAAAAGAGTTGTTAAAAAGGTTTTTCAATATCATATGGTATGTGTGAGTTTTAAATATCCAAATGCAGTTAGCAAAATAACTGTTGAAAGTCATGAAGTAATTGCTTTACGTTTAAATGTCCAGCTTTTATTGTTAAGTTTTTAAGTTACTTAATGGCTTTATAGTGATATAAAATCCGCCACATACATCTAATGTTGATGAAGTTATATATATACGAAATAGGGAAATACAGTGAAATGGAATGCGGCAAGATTTTGTTCGTGAATGGATGAGGTTGCTTAAGTTTGATAAATTCATTATTATTTTTCCTAAAAATCTAATCGTTATATCGATGATATTGTTTATACAAAACGATAGTTATGGATATTATTGCAATTTTCTTCTCAAAATTTTAAGGGAAAATTGCGGCCTTACGAAATAGACCATTTATGTGAAGTAGTATGTGAGAGAAGTTGTTCATGACATCTACGCATGAGCGAATTGCATGATTCAAAAAATAATAATAATTGGTCAAAACAATTTGGATGCTAATTATTTGTACTCTGTATGTAGTCATGCTCATGAGTAAATGGTGCTTATGAGATAGTAATTTTAAACAGAGGGTCGCCGAGACTAAGGTTATTTGTAAGCAAAGTGTATATGTGCCTTTGTGTGGTTAAAACTGAATCAGTTAATAGGAAGTGATAATGCGTGTTAAAATATGTGTTTCATCGACAAGATTCGATTCCTCTTCGGAAATCTATGAGTGGTTGGGCCTGGTGTTTCTCATTACTTCGCTGTTCATTTTAGAAGAATGTTACAATCTTTTCGAATTATAAAGAATGGCAAAAATCATTGATTTGGCACAAGTGTTTCAAATTAAACAAGTATTAGTTTGTTGATATGCGTGTTATCAGCTGATCAAATGATTTCTAATTTATTTCCCTTTAATCTTGTTGTTTACTGACTTTATGAATATTATGTTTAAATATATTGCATTGAAAATAAACTTGATAAAACTTTCTGAAATATTGTTTTTATTGCCACGAATATATATTTTCAAAATATGTAAAAAAAAACTCGTTAAATGTCATGCATACAACAAAACAATGAGATTGCTTGAACATATTGAAATAAATTCCATATATATAAGTTCAATGTAACATATTTTCTTTGATATTGTCCAGATCTAGCACTCTAACAATTAACAAAACGGTAAATTTATATAATATAAAATGACGATGACTGCCATGGACCTACATCGTCTCCTGTTTTGCGACTCGCTTGGCGTCCTCGAACCTCAGATCAGTATAGTGCGTGATGCTGCCACTCCATTGCATCTTTGGTCTCCCTCTTCCTTGTTTACACTCAAGCATGACCTCGATCAGGTCTCGTTGCAGAGAATCGTGCCTCGTGCCCAAAGAATGAAGCTGAACGGTGTCGATTAAAGGTCTGTTCGTTTCTGATTTTCTTAATACATCTTAGTATGTCTCGTCGCAGCGCCAACCTCTCAAACGCGTCTGGACATTGCTGCGATATTTTGCCTATAGAAGATAAGGCCCTTTCTCACATTCTCACATTTGATGCCACGAACACCCTAGTGCAGTGTTATGTCTGTTGCAATAGCATTTTAGTTTCACTGCCGAAAACCCAATAGTTATGCCTTCACAAGGTCATGAATATAGCGGCAAGGCTAATTTTTCAAACACTCAGGGACCATAGCACCATCGAAATTTTAAAAGAACTTCGCTGGCTAAGAATAGAAGACAGGATAATATTCAAGTTTCTATGCCTTACATGGAAATCACTCAACAGTAGCGGTCCGTCCTATATATCAGATTTGATATCACCCCACCAACCAACGAGACACCTCAGATCCTCGGATTATCTCAATCTATGTGTACCGAAAACGCGAACTTCGTATGGCGATCGTGCCTTTCGCCATTCCACACGTCAGTTATGGAACTCACTGCCAATAATTATCAGGAAGCAGACTTCACTAGCCTCATTCAAAAACAAACTCAAAACCCTTTTTTTTTTCGGAAAGCGTACTGTGAACAAATATAAGTAATATATAAACATATTGTAGCGCATAGGTGCCATATGCGCAATATAAAAGACTCGTGATGATGATGATGATGATGATAATGATGATGATGATGATGATGATGATGATGATGATGATGATGATGATGATGATGATGATGATGATGATGATGATGGCCCATGTCTTCAAGTCATACAGCATTATTATATGATGGGGTTGTAACGCGCGTTTTGATTGGTCGAGAGCAAGTCAATAATACTCAATGTTGACTTGCTGAGAAATTGTTGCATGAAATGTTATCCGAGTAATGTAAACA
>LQRL01100004.1:0-11479 GCA_001703475.1 Hydroides elegans
TTATGTTTCCTTTCTAACTCGATTTGAATCGGTATGATCTTTTTATCATGAGAAGTGCGTAAGGTCTTTTACCCCTTGACAAAAAGACAATTGAAAAAAAATGTAATTTTCAAATATTTTTTTGACGTGATAGTAATTATGACGTTAAATATCAATGATCTCAATTGTAATGTCCCATTCCGTATGAAAATGAATAGCAAAATTATACGATGTGACATGTCACTTAGAACCTGTAAGCAAATACATATAGTTTACATTTATTCAAGCGTTCTAATATCTTTAAAACATGAACAATTGTATTGTTCTTTAAGGGTATCTTAAATATTACTATCTTTCAATATATTTTGCATATGCAGTTTTGATACTAGCTATCGATTCGTTTATTCTAAAAATAACCTAGGGAAGACATATGTATTTATTTGTAACAAACACAAATTTATTCGGACAACAGAATGCCATTTTGATTCAACAAGTTGTTAAAGGAAAAAACTCTACATGATAACAAACAATGCATGCATTGTAGCCCTATTTCATTAATAAAGGGATGTAAAATGTTCATGATAGTTAACTAAATCATTATCTCCTTAAAAGTGTCTCAAATAACTTCTTCTTTTCAGCTTTCATTTTCTTGCAGCAACGTCATCGTCATCGCCGCTTCTTTCATTCATTTCTCTTGCGGCAACATCTTTATCGTCATCTCTCTCCTTTATTTCCTTTGCGGCAACATCTTCATCATCATCTCTCTCCTTTATTTCCTTTGCGGCAACATCTTCATCATCATCTCTCTCCTTAATTTCTTTTGCGGCGACATCTTCATCATCATCTCTCTCCTTAATTTCTTTTGCGGCAACATCTTTATCGTCATCTCTCTCCTTTATTTCCTTTGCGGCAACATCTTCATCATCATCTCTCTCCTTTATTTCCTTTGCGGCAACATCTTCATCATCATCTCTCTCCTTCATTTCCTTTGCGGCAACATCTTCATCGTCATCTCTCTCCTTTATTTACTTTGCGGCAACATCTTCATCATCATCTCTCTCTTTCATTTCCTTTGCGGCAACATCTTCATCGTCATCTCTTTCCTTCATTTCCTTTGCGGCAACATCTTTATCGTCATCTCTCTCCTTTATTTCCTTTGCGGCAACATCTTCATCGTCATCTCTTTCCTTCATTTCCTTTGCGGCAACATCTTCATCGTCATCTCTTTCCTTCATTTCCTTTGCGGCAACATCTTCATCGTCATCTCTTTCCTTCATTTCCTTTGCGGCAACATCTTCATCGTCATCTCTCTCCTTTATTTCCTTTGCGGCAACATCTTCATCGTCATCTCTCTCCTTTATTTCCTTTGCGGCAACATCTTCATCGTCATCTCTCTCCTTCATTTCTCTTGCGGCGACATCTTTATTCTCTGTCATATGTTGGCGCCATAACTCTACCGGGCTCTAATAGTAAATATAGATGAATCTGAGTATGCATAGTTATTTTAAGACATTAAATGTTTTCTATAGTAGTATTGTTTTATCAGGTTTTATAGTAGAGTTTTATCAAGTCTTATAGTAGAGTTTTATAAAGTTTTATAAGTTTTGATGAAATAGACACATTTTCAAAAAACTGGATGCAAAGACGCAATCATTTTCATCACTTAAAATAACTTCTGGTACTAATATCAGTTAACAAATAATTATCCTAATATTATTTTATAGATACTAAATTCACTCAGTCTAAATATAAAGACATATTTTAATAATCTGGGATGCATAAACATAGCGATCAGATATAAGCAAAAGTCAAACAATTTTCAAATAGATCTCCTCTTACTTACAATGTAAGCCTTGATCCTTTTTGCCGTCTCCTCATCATCTCCCCTTTCCTTAATATTTTCAAATAGCTGTACACCAGCTTGCTCTCTACTGTCTGAACATTTTAAACACTTTTCCATTTTGTCATCTCTGCTTTTCTTTTTCACTGGCCATACATTTTCTGGTGTCTTAGTTCAGTAACAAACAAGCGTATAATGTTATGAATGTTATAGTTTTTTTCATATTACATGTTAGTTCTTTCTCATTTATCAAATAATTTCAGTCCATTATAATATAATAACCAAAATAGTTTTAGTTATGAAACATTACACAATCATTTAAAACAATGCATTCAATATGTATATGTACAATTATTACTATGACCAAAAGAGTACCTGTTCACCATTCAATTGTATTCGGGGTCCCGCGGGAGCCGTAGCTTCAATATTCAACGTCACTGAAAAAAATATAGATTAAAAAAAATGCATTCAAATATAAATTATGAATATCATCTTAGAAACACTGAAATTATATATCATGTCACATGAGCCTTAAACATTGTTAAATACCCCCAATATATATACTGAACGTGACGCAATCATATATGTTTCTAGGTAAACGTGCACTTATAGATTGAGTTCCTATCGTTAAATAAAATATAAAACAAATTTCTCAAATCCACGAAGACAGAAAACGTCAATGATCAGAATCGTCATGATTTAATTTCGTTCCGATACATTTAGTGTATTGTATAGTATCCAAATGTTGCTGGGATTAGGCAATTATATTTAAAAGTAACAAAAGTGTTAGAAAGTGTCAGAATTATATTTAGATCATAACATTAAGTCAGCATGTTCACTCGATAACATTTATCATTTCTCTTTCATTTATAGATAAGGTTCAATATCGTGAACAAGTGAAAAGATAATGATTTAGAAAATTTACATATAAGAATTTAAACATATAAATAAACAAAAATACCTGAAAACATTGCCAGGCAAAGCGTCATCAAAATATATACTTGCGTCATTTTGATAATCTGAAAAAAGGTACTTTAGGTTGTATATTTTTTATGTTAAACGTATGTTTTTTTGGATATGTAACCATACATAAATTTATTAATCTAATGTACCTTTGATCGACTGTTAAAATATATAGCTTGAATATAAATAACCTTGTTTGAAATAACAGAATACATCCATAAAATGTCCGAAAACCGCTTTACTTGGATTTAATACGATTGTGACATGAATAAACATACAATTAATATCCAAAACACTTATAACATTGCCGCAGCCGCGTTCTTTGTTGTACTTGCTCATATTCTAATTACGGTATCAATACCTTGTTTATCTGTCGATATTGTATCAAACAAAATTATCAAGGCCACATTTATTTGAATGAGATGAGTCTCTTTCTGTCTTAACCCACGCCATTGTTCTATATACATAGATTGTCTGTTTGCATTATTTTTTTCTGAACACCTTGTTTGATAAATCAATAAAAAATCAACAACTGTACATATTTACTTATAAAACGATAAACAAAGTAGCAAATACAATTATTCATTATATCCTAGAATTTTTAGGGATTAGAAATCAATCATTTTAATACACACATGTTACTTTTGTTGAATATTTTCGTAGTAACATCAATCACGATTATAATCATTCACACATTTAACAATAGATTTAATGACTCAAATGAATGAATTTTATCGTGTGTTCCAATTCCATCATTGAATATGCACCGAAATAGAATATCTTTAAGCAATGCATTGCAATAAACAGTGTGTAAATTATTGATAATGCCACATAGACGCATTTGAAAATGCTGTTTGTATATGAGATGTCTACATGCAGAAAAGTTACCTTTTGATGTTGATATTGGAGTTCTTTATATTAATAGATACATAGAAAAACTAACAAAGTACTATTCTATGTCTACATGCAGAAAAGTTACCTTTTGATGTTGATATTGGAGTTCTTTATATTAATAGATACATAGAAAAACTAACAAAGTACTATTCGTATTTCTAAGTTTAGATGTTTTCACATATTGATATGTGACATAAACTGATGTTGATGGAGTTCTTCGGAATTTGTTTAATTACGATATAGAAGCATTCATTAACACAATATCAAAATGAATAGCTCATGTTTATACATTAACAATATCAAACTATTTATTTTTCATAGATTAAATTAATGGAAATGTTTGTGTTCTTTTTTTATTTGACAAAGCCCGGTGCTACATAACTAAGCATATATTGATATATGTTTTCAAATACAAAAAGTTTTGTTATTTTCAACATCTTCCAGTTTTGTATCGTATTATAATTGAAAGTTACTTTGTCCAAAGGAAACAATTACAACTTAACTAGATCACTATGTCTTAATTGTGATAGCATTCATCTACCCTATCAGCATTGTTTTTTTTTTCAATAAATTAAGCGAAGGAAAGACATTTAAAACTGTAGATTGATAAATAAGATATTTTACCATATTTTTTCTTATATTTGAAAAAAAAATATCGATAACGACCAATACAATTTCAAAGAGCAAATATTGGTTATAGTCTCAAGTTAAACAACTACAATGAGCATATATCAATTGTTATGATCAGATATCCAACAGATGCTCGCATTTTTGTATATTCGCATTTTTTTATTATATATGAGGACCCCAGTTATCTGAAACAATCGATATTTTGCTAATGTCAACCATATTGCACTTTTAACTTTTTTGTGTTTTTCTAAAACTATATATTTTAGACAGTTAATGCAATGATGGGGCAGGATACCATGCATAAAAGACTACGCACTTTGCGAAGGTTAATAGTTTTGTAAAAACAATTAATGTGTGTGCTTATCAGGTAGAAGTAGTTGCTTGGATGATAGCGAAAAGACAACAACAACACTGGAAAAGTTGTCAGTGAATGATCTCATCTTCCTCTAAATTGTTTTTTTATTCCATACATACAGTGGAAGCTATCATTCTAGCAATGCGCAACAATGCAATAGGTGTGAGTCACATCTCACACAATTACATAACAATGTTTTGAAATATGCAGATCGATTGCATGTGTAGGTTTTAATAATCCTTTTAAAAGTGATTTGTTGAAAGCCTGTGTATTGTTTAGTGATCATCATTTTTAAATGCGGTTTCACAAGGCATCGTATATTATTATGTATACGCGAGTTGAAAGCCGCATCTAAGTTAAGAAACAATTTGATTCGTTAATAATAATTTATTTGGTGCAGTTCAAAAAAGACAACGATAATTTCAAAAAGACGACTAAGATGGATTAAAATTGATTGAAGAAACATATTGAAATGGTATTTTTAAATAAATATTTTCAAAACAAATTTATACATTTTTATCATATAAGGCTTTTCCTATTACTAAACTAATTTGCCTTGATAGATGTTAGTTCATAATCTCCCGGTCATCTGAAACGAAACGATTAAACGTTGTTTAGTTAAAGTTTGTTATAAATTGCCACATATGTATTCTACCAATATAATTAGTAAACCTAAATGTTGCTAAAGGTTAATTGTGCTGAATTCAAGCAATTTTAAAGTAAAACTTATGTGTGATACAATCAAAATCATATTTAAAATTACAATATAAAGCTTAATATTACTTATCGATTAAGCATTTTTCAATTGGTATATTCCTTTCATTTAGTTTTGTTAAAACGCATCTTATAACATAAAGGAACTTACCCATTTTACCAGGGTCCCCACAATATGATAATATCCTCTTAATAATAATATTTCTTTTTTCCAGCTTTCTTTTTTCTTGCAGCACGTTCACCTAGACTGGCAACATTTTCAGCAAATAATTCCGCTACAGCTTGCTCTCCAAAGCGCCGTGCTTTGTAAGCCTTGAACATTTCGCCATCTCCTCTCTCCTCCATCTTATCAAGCCACATATCTGCAGGGCTCTAAGATTTTAAAGATAATTATGTATCAAATTTGTCTAAGTATATGTAGGCTTTAATGCATTACATTTATCATTATTTTACATATTTACTATCATATATTTATAATATAAGATACTGTTATCCTTTATCAAAGGAGTTGTATATATTGATTAAAAATTTTAGATATATCACAGCTATTTGTTTCATCTTATGTTCTCAGAAGTGACGTACTTTGTAAGCCTTGAACATTTCACCATCTCCTCCTCTCTCCATCATTTTTTCGAACCATATATCTGCTGGACTCTTTGGTTTTACATATATATTTGTATGAGTGTAGATAATTTAGATTTAACCTCTTTACGATAGTATTTTATGGTATAAATTGTTATTCATCATCTCATTGTGAAAGTAAAGATATAAAGACACAATTATTGTTATTGATATACTAAATAAATGCAACACATATATATATTCAGAGATATTCTACAATATCATTCTTACTCTGAAAGCCTTCGGACTTTTTGCTTTCTTCTTTTGTCCATTTCTTTCCTTCGTTGTTTGAGTTTGTGTTTGCGATAAATCGTCAGGTGCCTAAATGATTTTAATATATGTATTCTATAATTTATTGACATTTTACAGCATTTTTTTTATAATGAAATATTATACATTAAAGCATTTTCCTCAATTATCGGCAATATTGTCAAATATATATATCAAAACTGTATGTAAATGTATATTTAATCAAATGCATCACATATAATGCATCACATATAATGTGTTAAGGATTTATATCGAATATGATAACTTACTTCTTCACTATTCAACACTTCATGGGGCTTTGCTGGTGCCGTAGCTTCCACATTCAACGTCGCCACTTAATGTGAAAAAGAAGATTAGATTAATAAATTATACATTTTTCGTTCAGACAAAATTGTTTTAAAAAGCTTAGTTTATAACTAATACCACTTTTGATTCCCACTAATTATGTGTACATCCGTCTATGTTGCTTAAAAAAATCTAATATTATCTAATCTTATATTATCTACATATTAGAATCTATAAAAACACCATTTTTAGTAAATAACATTTTACAATACTTTAAAATGTGTTCAAACTGATAAGACGTTTTGAACAGAATCGATGTGTTACATTAGTCATTATGAAATAATATTCTTAAGCATAGACAAAACGTATAAACACAAATACAATGAAAGTGGTTTCGATATACATAGAATAAGCAGCAACCGATTTGCATGAGCCAGTGGCGATAATCCATTGATAATCATGCAACGATATTTAGAACATGACGCAAAAAAAATCATTTATAAAATGTTCAAGCAACGTTCTATTGTTTTAAGTATATTTAAACGCGAATGAAGCTTTGATTTTCTCTATTATGTACAAGCTACTAAGTTTTTTAAGTATGAAAACGTTTATTCTTTAAATTATAATGAGCCTATTGACTTAATAACGGATTTTTCCTTTTATATTTAGCTAATACGCTATACTATGAACAATTTAACAATGTCAAAAAAAATAGAATACGAAAATAAAAATCTAAAGTTAATAATAGATGTGCAATTATACCTGCAAGCAATGCCAGGCAAAGCGTCAACCAAATACATATGCTCCTCATTTTGAAAATCTATGAAATAATGATCATTTTTTTGTTATACATAATTTGTCATAAATAAAAGCAAATAACCTCAAACATCATTTAAACGTTCAATTCAAGTATTTAATAAGTAAAACGCCTCTTATATAAAGACCTATCAATCTACATCAATAATTTAAATATAATAATATTTTGATTTATTGATTATGGTTTCTGTGGCTTTTATTAGTTTAGGATTTAAATAATTGCAAGCTAATTTACCACCCCTAAGGTTTAAAATCAGATAAGTTGTCCACTCATACATTTTGGAATAAGGATATACTTCTTTCGAAAACAATTGAGAGATGCAGTTTATGACAAACAAATCAAAATGACATTATTTTTGAGATATTCATAATGAATATTTTATACACATTAATCAACCTAATTTTATAAAGCTGATGCATCTCATTGTTAGCACATTCAACAAAATCATAGCTTACCTTGTTTTAAGTAAACAAATTGATCTGGAAAGATTATGTTTGTATGCTTAAGCGCTTCACTAAGGCTTATATATGACCATGGGGCCCTACGATATCCAATCAGTTTAAGATACGTATCACATTACAACAGTCTTACACCTATTGCAATTGTTGTTTTGTTTACTTTTATGTGATGGATTGTTTTCATTATATAAAATGGATAATAAACATAAGATAATGCCTAGTATATTTTTGTTCTCTTTTATATATATGCCTTTGAAATATATGTTATAAAATGCATATTTGTCTTTCTCTATAGAAAATAATGTACTATGTAGGCATTGATTTAAAAACAAATATCAAAAACATCAAATATACAACTGCATGACTTTTCTCACGTTTATAAATATATTTAAATTCATAACAAAACAATATAGAAAATTTAAAAGGTCATAATATATGCTCCTATTGTGACTTTGTGTATACAATAACATCGAAAACCGTAAATATAGCTTTCCCATTCAATAAGTGTTTGTATATTTCTTTCATATGTTTGCATTGTTTAATATAGAGCTTTGATTGTGAATATGATATTTCATTAACACAATAACTAATAAAACAATACACAGTCGGTTACCTCTAACATATTTGCCCATGCGTTTGAATGAAATAAAAACAATATACAACACTCAATACTACAATATACACACTCCAACAAAAAATGTTGTCTAAAAGTAAAGCGTAGAAAACTGTTTTGTATATAGCAGCTATGTTCAGTGTCTTTGTAAAGACAAGAAAGTATTTCATAAAACATCAAACATTCAATTGATTTACTTTAAAGATAAGCTGTTGATAAAAATGTGTTTTTCAATAATAGCTTCAAAAGGAGAATAAAGTTCTATGTAGAATTTATTTTAAAAGCATGACAAAAAACATCAAATATACTGCTGTGTGGCTTATCTCATGCTTATAAATACGTTTGAATTTGGAACAAAACAGTTTTAACTTTAGCGACAGTTATGCTTATATATACCTTATTATGACATTGAAATATACAACCACATCGAAAGAGTTTAGACTAATAGTTGTTGACTATTTCGTTTGTTAATGTTTATGTTATGATTACAGACGATATAAATCTGGCATACTTATGTGCCTTTTGCAGAAGTGCTCTTTATACATGTATATACATTTTTATTTCCAATACTATCATTTGCTCACTTAACAATATTTGAAATAAAAACACCGCCTGTACCCTCCATCATGTTTCTAGCATTATGGAATCAACATCAAAAAAATATATGTCAATAATATAATAAGAATAATACTCACTTAAATAAACACTCACTTTAAAAATGAAATCATTGCAAAACTATCAAAAAAAATCAATTGATTTCTATGGGAATTTGAATATTAACATTAAGATGCATTTTGATGTTTGATAGATACAATTTTGTATGCATATAGATCCTAAAATAGTGATACTGATTGAAGAATGCTATACAAAAAATAACATATATCAATTTTTAGATATGTGAACAACCTCCTTTGTATTCTAAATTTAATATATTTATGCATACAATGGGAATACGTCACGAGATTTTATATTGAAGGCAATTGTATCACTCTGTCTGACCGAACCCGAAGGATGAGTTCAGATTTTGCTAACAGAGTGTTATACTTACCTTTTTTATATATAATTTTTATAACGTAAATATACTTTATATATTTACATATCCTTTTATAACATACTTTCTATGAAAATAATCTATTAAAATACATTAATTTCGCGATTCGAATGCAGCTACCCGCATTAGCTGGCACTGACAATTTTCTCCCTTTTGCACAGTGGGTTCCCTTGTTTAATTGCAAAATACCTGACGCATTGAAAAAGATCTGTAATATCTCATACACGTTACCGGTTCTGATCATTACACATGACAGGCGTTCATAGAATTCTACAGAAACCATGCACATATAAGTCTACAATCTATAAACAAGAATTCTATGTTGTTATTACGAAGGCTATCGCCTAATAATATTGAGGGTACTTGTTGATCATATGTCTTGGCAGCTGTGCAGTATTTATATTCAGCGTCACCTGACGGCGGTATTCAAAATATAAAATTTTTTAAGGAAATCAACAAAAGTCAACGATTTTTCTTTTATTTTAGATCAAATAAACCTATGAATTTTATCGAAAATGCCGTCTGATGTCAAGGTTCTACTGGCCTAACGACGAAATGCCCTAAACCCAAGACTCTCATCTTCCTCTAAAATGGTTTATTCCATACATACAATGGTTCAATCTAGAGACGCGCAACAATACAATTAGTTATATGTTGTAAGTCACAACTGTAAAATTACAGTTTCGATTGCATGTGTTAGTTTTTAAAAAAAATCTTTTTTGAAGCTATTTTGTGATTCCTAGGCAATATTTACTGCAATCGATCTTCACATCTTTTTATATATAATATGGGTTCCTAATATGGGATTTGTGCTGTTTTTCTTCTCATCATGGCACAATGGTTTTATATAATTAAAATTATTATTTCAGTTTCGTTCATTTTCAAATTGTTCAGTAATATATACTTTATTGTAAACATAGTCAATTTAATTGATTTAGTTGATTTAGTTAATTTAAAGATATTCTAATTTCGTTTTTATAATGAACTATCACAATGAAGTTTTATAGAAAACGTTATGCTTTCACAATTATCTTTGCATATCGCTAACTATATACTTTGCTTGAATCATCACTGTTACTCATCTATGTGATGTGGTACATTGGCACAAAATTCTGTATTTAATTAAAAAATAATAGCAGTATTTTATTTGGTAAACACCTCAAATTCAAACGCGTTTTCACTAGGCATTGTGTGGGTGAGTGGAAAGCGTTTAATTGATTACGGTACATTAAGTATGAACACACATAATTAACATAAAATAACACATTTAAATCGGTAATGAAATAATCATTTACAGTACTTTTTATTCAACGAAATACAAACAGATTTATTGAAGGAAATCAAGTGAAAGAAATAATGTGTAAAATCAGATTTGAAATAAAACATTTTTAGATGTATTTCTAGACAATTAGTTTACTAGCTGTGGAACCATTTACGCATTTAAGTTACAAACTACAGGAAAAATTATTTGGATAACCATATAATAATTTTGATAACCAGAACAGTTCAGTTGTCGTTCTAGATCTTAGTTTATAATCTTCCGGTCATCTGTAACATAATGATCAAACTTATTGTAGTTATGTTTTATGATCAATCGCAACATATTAATTATACCAAAATAGTTTGTATAGTGAATTGTAACTCAAAGTATAAATGCATTAATACGCTAGCAATGTTTTCCTTCAGTAATAACCACTAAACAAAATTAAATACCACATATATATCAAAACAATATTTCCATTGGCACATTGTTTGAAACGTTTTGAAGCATAAAAGAACATTCGTTTTATTTATCTTTGGTTTAAACTATCTCATAGCATAAATTGACTTACCGGTTCATCCACCTTTACATTATATCAATAGTAATATTTATTTTTTCCAGCTTTCTTTTTTCTTGCAGCACGTTCATCTAGACTGGCTACATTTTCAGCGAGTGATTCTTCTATAGCTTGCTCTCCATGGCGACGTGCTTTGTAAGCCTTGAACATT
>LQRL01100004.1:11489-33985 GCA_001703475.1 Hydroides elegans
CTTTCCGCTATCTTTTCGAGCCATATATCTGCTGGACTCTAAGATTTCAAAAGGATAATGTATCAAATTTGTCTTAGTATATGCAGGCTCTAAGGCATTACATTATTATTATTTCACATATTTACTATTATATATTTATTATATGCGATACTGTTATCATTTATCAAATGGTTTGTATATATTGATTTAAAAGCCCAGATATAAAGCCACAACTACTTGTTTATCTTATATTCCAAGAAGTGACGTACTTTGTATGCCTTGAACATTTCGCCATCTCCTCCTCTCTCCATCATCCTTTCGAGCCATACATCTGCCGGGCTCTTTGGTGAATATAAATATATATTTATATATATTTGAACATTTAAGGTATTTTCTTCTTTCGATATTGTAATAAGTTATAAATAAATGTGACATGGTCTGACTTTTAGATCAAAGATATAAAGACACAATAATTGCTGTTTATATGTTTTATAGATAAAATATACATATATTTAAAAAGCGATTCTGCAATAGCATTCTTACTTTGAAAGCCTTGGGACTTTTTGCTTTCTTCTTTTGTCCATTTCTTTCCTTCGTTGTTTGAGTTTGTGTTTGCGATAAATCGTCAGGTCCCTAAATGATTATAATATGTGTATTCTATGATTTATTGACATTTTACAGCATTTTCTTTAATTTTTATAATGAAAAATTATACATTGAAGCATTTCCTCAATTATCGGCAATATTGTCAAATATATATCAAAACTGTATGTAAATGTATATTTAATCTAATGCATCACATATAATGCATCACATATAATGTGTTAAGGATTTATGTCGAATATGATAACTTACTTCTTCACTATTCAACACTTCATGGGGCTTTGCTGGTGCCGTAGCTTCCACATTCAACGTCGCCACTTAATGTGAAAAAGAAGATTAGATTAATAAATTATACATTTTTCGTTCAGCGTCACGACAAAATTGTTTTAAAAAGCTTAGTTTATAACTAATACCACTTTTGATTCCAACTAATTATGTTTACATCCATCTATGTTGCTTAAAAAATCTAATATTACCTAATACTACATATTAGAATTTATAAAAACACCATTTTTAGTAAATAACATTTTACAATACTTTAAAATGTGTTCAAACTGATAAGACGTTTTAAACAGAATCGATGTGTTACATTAGTCATTATCATAATAATATTCTTAAGCATAGACAAAACGTGACACAAAAAGAAATCCATATAAACACAAATGCAATGAAAGTGGTTTCGATATACATAAAATAAGCAACAACCGATTTGCATGAACCAGTGGCGATAAAAATCCATTGATAACCATGCAGCGTTATTTAGAATGTGACGCAACAAACCATTTATAAAATTTTTAATTAACGTTCTATTGTTTTAATTATATTTAAACGCGAATGAAGCTTTGATTTTCTCTATTATTTTCAAGCAACTAAGTTTTTTAAGTATAAAAACGTTTATTCTTTATATTCTAATGAGCCTATTGACTTAATAACGGATTTCCCTTTTATATTTAGCTAATACGCTATACTATGAACACACTAACAATGTCTAAAAATAGAATACGAAATTAAAAATCTAAAGTTAAAAATATATGTGGAATTATACCTGTAAGCAATGCTAGGCAAAGCGTCAACCAAATACATATGCTCCTCATTTTGAAAATCTATGAAATAATGATCATTTTTTTGTTATACATAATTTGTCATAGAAATAGCAAATTACCTACAAAACTATTTGAACATTTAATTCAAGTATTTAATAAGTAAAACGCCTCTAATATAAAAACCTATCAATCTACATCAATAATTCAAATATAATATTATTTTGATTTATTGATAATGGTTTCTGTGGCCTTTAATAGTTTAGGATTTAAACAATTGTATGCTAATTTACAAACCCAAAGGTTTAAAATCAGATAAGGTGTCAACTCATACATTTTTGAATAAGGATATTCTTATTTTGAAAATAGTTGAGAAAATGAAGTTTTCAATAAACAAATCAAAAGGACATTATTTTTGACATATTCATAATGAGTATTTTATCCACATTAATCAGATTAATTATATACAAATGAGGCATCCCACGGTTAGCACATTCAAAAAAATCATTGCTTACCTTGCTTTAAGTAAACAAATTCATCTGGAAAGATTATGTGTGTATGATTAAGCGCTTCACTAAGACTTATATATGACCATTGGGAGGTACGATATCCAATCAGTTTACGATACGTATCACATTACAACAGTCTCAAACCTATTGCAATTGTTGTTTTGTTTACTTTTATGTGATGGATTGTTTTCATTATACAAAATGGATAGTAAACATAAGATATTGCTTCTTTTGCTTTTGTTCTATTATATAGATAGGCCTTCAAAATGTATGTTATAAAATGCATATTTGACAAACTATAGAAACTAATGTACTATGTAGGCATTGTCTTTGAAAAAATATCAAAAACATCAAATATACAGCTGCATGACTTATCTCATGTTTATAAATATGTTCCTAACAAAACAATATAGACAATATAAAAGGTCATAATGTATGCTCCTATTGTGACTTTGTACATTCAATAACATCAAAAGCCGTAAATATAGCTTTTTCCATTCAATAAGTGTTTGTATATGTATTTTCATATATTTGCACTGTTTAATATAGAGCTTTGATTGTGAATATGATATTTTATTAACACAATAACTAATAAAACAATGCACAGTAGCTTATCTTTATCCTATTTGCCCATGGGTTTGAATAAAATAAAGACAATATACAACACTCACCGCTATTATACACACTCCAACAAATGATTTTGTCTAAAAGTAAAGCGTAGAAAATTGTTTGTAGATAGCAGCTTCATTTTTGGAAAAACAAGAAAGTATTTTATAAAACATCAAACATTCAATTGATTTACTTTGAAAATAGGCTGTTGATATAAATTTGTTTTGCAATAATTGCTTCAAAAGGAGAATAATGTTCTATGAAGAAATGTTTTTAAAAAGCATAACAAAAAAGCATCAAATATACTACTGTGTGACTTATCTCATGCTTATAAATACGTTTGAATTTGGAAAAAAAAACATTTTAACTTGTTCACTATTTCGTTTTTTAATGTTTATGTTATGATTACAGACCATATAAATCTGGCATACTTATGTGTCTTTTGCAGAAGTGTTCTTTATACATGTTTATATATAGCCTTTATTTCCAGTACTATCATTTGCTCACTTAACAATATATGAAATAAAACACCGCCTGTGACATCCATCATGTTCCTAGTATTATTGAATTAATACAAAACAATATATACCGCTACAATGTAAACACTCACTTTAATAGCTAAATGTTGCAAAACTATTTTAATCATTTGGGTTCTATGGGAATATAAATATAAACATTTATATGCATATTCTAAGTTTGATAGATTCTGTATGCATATAGATACTGAGTATAGAATGCTATTCACAGACATTCGACATATATCAATATTTAGATAAGCTGCCTGAGCCTGAATGCATGAATGACTCTTTCAGAATTCGAGATCAAATGTTTTTCGGTTGATCATGTATTACAGTCCTTAAAGGATATTTATCTACGCTGATTTGATACAATAGAAGGTTTAACGAAAGAATTGTCATCTGTGGTCTGTAATATTACTTTGATCAATTGCTTTAGAAATCGACTTCAAGGTCAATAACAATAAAATAACATGCCCCCTCACTATTGTACAACATTGAATGAATCATTATATGTTACATTTTATTATTTGAAAATATGTAGTATACCTCTATGTATTTTATTATAGCATATCCTTTCCAATACAGTATGTACTTTTAATCAAGTTGTACTTACAAATGTATTGTTTTGATTTCTAAAACGAAATAAATGTAAATCTAACGCAAATGACACGAGAAAGTCATGTGTTTGCAACAGTTGCCAAGACTTTACCAATAGAAGACAAAATAAGTGAAAAAGTAAGGAAGTATTACATTCTTGGGTTTTTCGTATGTGTTTTTTATAAAGGTATGCAATAAACAGGAATATTTATCTCATATTAATGAAAATTGTTCCTCTACATAGATGCACCAACTATCACAAATATAATAAAACCATATAACTAATGCTTAACACTTCTTTTATAGTTATATATAAGCTGCCTGAGCCTGAATGCATGTATGACTCTTTCAGAATACAAGCGCACATATTATTCAGTTGATCATGTAGTGTAGAAAGGAAATACATATCAGCTGTTTTGATACAATACAAGGATTAACTATAAAAAATGTGATCTGTGATATTCCGTTGAACAATTGTTTAATAAATCTACCTCAAGGCCAATAAAAACAAAATAACATGCTCCAATACAGTATGTATTTTTCACCATGTTGTACTTACAAATGTACAGTTTTAATTTCTAAAACTAAATAAATGTAAATCTAACGCAAATGACACGAGAAAGTCATGTTTTTGCAACAGTTGCCAAGACTTTACCAATAGAAGACAAAATAAGTTATTGCGTGTAATGTAAGACATTGAAATATTCTAGAATAATATTAAGAAATAATTATCTTTAAATAATTCACAAATGTGGTTACTGAGAATAACCTCAAATTTACTGTATGATCAAGGAGAGCTAATGACCACTCTTGGCTTGCGGCTAAAAAAAAACTATTTTTGGACGTTCAAATTCTGTAATTACTGATTTTATTACATAATAAAAAATAAGTAATAATAAATGATAACAGAAAGTTTTTTATTTGATTCAGATTTTCAAAAACTGTATTAAATATTTTCTTGTATCGACACCCACGTTCAAATGCATCATCAAACAGCTTATATAAATACAATTATTCGTTAATAAGGCATGGTTCTTTGAAAACATAGTTATCCAGGAGAACTACAAAACCTCATAGATAGGCACATAGATAAGCCACTAGACTCGATACATTTTCATGTCAACTAAGAGTGTTACTGTTCGATATTGAATTCATTTTAAGCAAAATAACTTTTATGCCCATATTAATGATAGTTATTTGTACAGTGAATGCATTGCTGGTTCAAATACAGATGATGAATAGTTTTATGATATTACAAATGTATGTGTCCTGAAAGCGGGAGAAAACGTTTTCCATATAATTGTATCCGGTGAATATACGCAAACAACTCAAATAACAAATAAGATTGAAAACAAAAACAAGAAAGACATGAACGTTAGTTGCGCATCGGGTAAATATTTTGGTTATTTGATGATATGATTTATTCAAGTATTTACCACAATAAGTTGTGTTTGAAATATCAAAACACATAAATCATTTTACTCAATATATTGAATGGCTTGTTCATTAAATGCCGCTATTTCCATCTAATAGACCCTTCTGTGTTTTATGCTTTTTAAGATCGACCCTCTTAAATGATGTGCTTATGTTGATTCACCAAATGATTGTAAAATTTCAAAGCACTCAATTTGCATTCATATTGACCAAAGGGGGTTGAAAACAGTGTTGGCTATTCCAATTATACATTTCTGCTTTTGAAGGTTATAACAATATGATAGTGACAAATGCTATAAAAAGACGCAAGATTTTATAGACATCAGACAACTAATTTGCATTCGTGCGGCTCAGAAACAGAAAATGAAAATAAAATGTTAGAATAATATTTGATAATTATTGATGAAACTTAGTTGGGTATATGAAAGATTTGTGTAAATTTAGAAACAAAACAAGTTAAAGCATAACATGACGGAATCTAGTCCTTATATAAACAGCTACAATTCGAAAACTGAAATTAGACGTATAATATTTATCTAATGTGTATTCATTCATCACAAGATGTGTAATGCAGCATGATTCTCAAAAATAAATTTGCTTTTTATTTGCTGATTTATTTTAATTATATTTGAGCACACTTATTCTTCAAGCATTGGTAAATTAAGTAGATTAATTTATTTGATTACTCTTACTGAATCAGATTACATATTCATTTATCAATTATCACACTGGATTGTCTTCCGTTGTCCTTAAGCATCTGAAACAAAATGTGAAAAAGAAAATATTCAGTATAATATGAAAAAATGACGAGTTTTACACCACGACTATTAAATATACTCAATGAATCCTAAATCGAATGATATATTTTAACGTCATTTAAATGCATAAATATATTTGTTTAAACTTATATTTTACTTTATTTTCTGATATTTAAAATATCTAAGGATATCTTGCACCCTTTTACAATTTTTGAATAAATAATCACTTATCCATTTATAAATATATTACCAAAAATGCAACCGCATTATTAATCTTTCATAAAAGTATATAAAATCATTATATAGCCCTATATCACCTTATACTTTAATTATCTGTTTTCCATGATCCACGTTTAGAAATCCTTCTTTTTACCAGCAATCTTTCTTGCTTCCCGCTTAGCTCGACCCTCATTATTTGATTCAAATGGTTTCCTTTTCTGGTGAAGATCTCCTCTTTCCTCGCCCCAAATATTAGCCTCTATCTTTTTGCCTCTTCCTGGCTATATAAATGAACACGTGAATTGCATTTATGAGAAATATTATAATGTATGTTTTTAGAATTGTATGTCTGGATGAGGATTGATAATGCTGGCTATAAGCATTAAATGTTTGAACATATATTAATCCTTCACAATATACACTTTGATGGATCTAATGCCGGAATCTGGTTAGATTGCTGCATTGCAATCAATTATATTCAGACCCGAACATACACTTTATGATATTAACAGTTTTGATATGCAAGTTTTCTCAACTCATTATTTTTTCCCGACGAGTCCTATAAAATAAATGCTGCATGTTGTTTTTGATGTAATGAAAATGCACATGTCGGTTAATCATGTAAATCTTTCGATATTTGAATTACGAATATTGTTATTTAATAGCCATGCTACGTCACGATATTACCTGATAATCATTTGCTATTGCATCATTTTCCCTAGGAGCTGTACCTTCAACATTCATTTGGACAGCTGAAAAAATATACAATTGTTTTATTCATGAAATACCGGAAAGGCTTGTTGAAATATCTAAGATTGACTTGCTTATGAAATTCGTTTATATCACCTTGTAATATTACACGCGGAGAAAGAAGTGAAACATATGTTTTTCATTTTTTATGATTCACTTTTCTTTTTTTATCATTACCCTTAAGGCTTATCACAGTGGAGAAACTTCATAGCCACTGAATATAAATAGTTTATTTTATTGTATTTACGTTTGCAAAAAGGTTCTGGTCTAGGGAAGAAGTGGAGCATTTTATATATTCAACATCAGAAAATGTGTGCTGATTGTTATTATTCATTCTCATTTCTAAAAAAAGTTAGCGTCAAATAAATGATGAGTCAATTCCATTTCATCAAAATATACACCACTTGATTTTGATAGAAATGTGCTCATTAAATGTCTAAAAATTGAAAAATATAATTTATTATATAATTATGAAAAGATAAGTATATATACCTGAAAGCAACATCAAGGCAAATGCTAGCCACAAATAAGCACACTGCATTTTGAAAACTGAAAAACAAATTATTGCTATTTTATGGATATTTATATTTTTATAATCATTATTTGATATAAGTTTCTACTTAAATGAAGCTCAATGTTTTTTCTAATCTAGGTAACGAGCAAATTTTATGTCAACCAAATGTCAACGAAATGCTTTAGAATTATCCAAAAATACACCTTTATGCTAATGTTTTTATTTGCCAAAAATCTAACATGAGTAAAAACAATTACTTACATTTACATTTAGATTCAAACTAAAGTTTGTTTAAACTATATCCGCATATCATTTGCGTTACTTTACTCTGGCTTATATAAGAATGAACATGGGTTATCCGCCAATCAAAATATGCAACGTTTATATGCAACATGAAACAAAATTAACATCATTATTGTTTGTCTGAATAACTACTTTGCTCACAATTGCCACAGAAATGTATTTTATGTTCAAATATGTATGCACCGTCTAAGCTGATGATAACACATAAACACACCCTTGTAAATATGTTTATTTCATGTCTTTATTTGTTATACATCTATTCATATAATGGGCATTGCATGTATTTAAATGATGTTGTTTGTACTGATGTGAATCATATCAATTATTTAAATAACATTTTGATCTTTGCAAAGTGAATAAATCTATGTCTTTATATTCACAGTGAGTTCTAAGGAAGATAGATATCATTCAAACCCACTATTATTGGAATGTCTAGAGTCATTTGTATTAAATGCATCACAATAATATTAAATATGATTGTTCGGACGAACACGGCGGTAACTATAATTACTAGCTGATCAATGTTTGATTAACGGTCTGCTAAGCATCAACTACAACAAAAAAAGTCATAAATAATATTTCAAAGTGTGTATTTTTGAAGCGAACGTGACAAATAGCACATAACTCTAATCAATTAGCAGATGTCGACTTGTTTAGAGTTAACATTTTAACATTTTGTATTATTGACCATTTTGTATTATTGATTTGTATATGATAACCTTAAAGTCATCATCTTCAAATCTGGTAAATAATGTGTGCATGTTCGCCGAAAACAAGTAAACATGTGCTTTATTATATGAATCATTAACACATTTAAAAACTGAAAACGCATTTTTGTTGCGTAAAAAATCATTTGGTCTCATTAGCTAAGTCGGCAAAGGGATGGGCCAGAAGGGTGAATTTGCTACTTTTCGTATCATTCGGAATTGACTATGTATTACAGACTAATGTCAAGCAGTGGTTTTTTTCAATTGGGTTATTTCATAAAGCATTTGTCGAATATTTTAAATATCAAAACACCAAAAGACAATCGCTCATTAGAACGAGAACAAATATTGTATTTATGTTTTCTTTTGGATGAAGAAGGGCCACGAAGGGGAAGTATCAACCTTCTGTAAGATGCTGCGCCTTTTCCACTTTTCTTTGATTCAATTAAACACCTTTTACTAATTAATTATAAGATAAGAGTTGTTTTCTTCACCGAGTTTGTTTTGTGTAACATGAGCATATTCAAATGTTTTATTAAATGATTAAAGCTGAATGTTTTTTGTTTTATACTTTGATATTTTTTCATTCAATGATGGAAGTTGAATGTCTACTTATTTGATGATTTCCCACATCCGGGCGCTTTTCTAAATAACAAATATAGGCTCTGCAAACCCGTGTAGTGGGTTCATCTTGTGAAGTCATGTCTCTGGTGGTGATTGTAGGTTTTTCAAAAAAAGATCAAACTAGATCGATATGCCCGTAGATCATAAAAGTCTGGTTTCTTCCCTTATGGTTATAAGATAATTCTTCGTAAAATGCTTAATCTGAGATATTACTGCAATGCAATATGCATCATAAGATTCTACCACGCTCGCATTACTATCAATGAGGAATATGTTTTAATAAAGATTTACAATAATTAAAACATGATAGAATGTTACCTATTTTCATAAGTATGAAAGGGCAAAATTGTCAATTAGCATTACGCTAATAGAATAACTGTTTTACGCAGTTTGATTTGTTTATTATACAGCATCAATAATCTACTTGCCAGTGCTAAAATTGATCAAACATTAAAGCATTGTTTTTCTCTCTTAAAAATAGCAACTGTAACATATCCAAACTTATAATGCCAATGACTCATCTCTTGCATTAAGTAACTTAAGCCCACTCTTGGCCCCGCCCACTTTGCAACTATTTGTCAGCCCTTGTGGGTGTGTCTTGTGATTGACAGCTGCAGTCAATAGAGTGCCTGCATTGTGTCATTAGAGCAAAGAACATAAATGTTTGATGTTTATGTCATGTGATCTCGTCTTAACCAATAGGGAACGGGAAGGCTCTTACAGTGCTGGCAGCATTTTAGGGAAATCTGACCCGTTATGGAATAAGAACTCACTTGAAATAGTTATATTTATTATGTAAAATAATATTTGATATGTTTAACTATACGATAATCAGCACAAAAGCATAATCTACGCGCTGATATATGTATTAGCTATGTAGGTAGTCTAAATGATATAGTTATCGAGTCCACCAAATCAATAAGCTTGATGTTCAAAACCTCACAAAAATAATATATGATTTTATTTACGTAAACGTCAAGAAATCAGATAAATATATTAGATATCGAATTTAACATTTGACTTTATTAGAAATAAGAATTATCAAAAAAGTTATATATACTTTCGTGCCTCGTGTCATAATTGATGTTTTAACATTCTATAATAGTCCAAAATAAATATGTTATGCAAAATAAACTTTATGAGAGAGAATATGTTTAAATACAAAAATGTCTTCATGAGCCTGCTTAGTAATTAGAAAAAAAGTTATATAAAATAAAGACCTAACACAGAGTTTGTTTGCTGATATCAAATAAACACGAAACACGTTCAAATATAAAGTGAACAAATACACACTTATTAGCGAATCAGCGATTGACACATATGCCATTTGTCTGTCAATATGTCAATAAATAAATGATTATATTGCAGAAATGTATGACGTATCATTCATAGGCTTGGTAATATTCATATTTATTTTGGACCATTAAACAAATTTGTCGAGATTTAAGCACTAGAATAGTTCTGTTATTTTTAAAGTAAGAAGATTAAACGATAAAAGACACAACAAATATTTGTGATTTTATAACGTAAAACATTTGAACATGTTTAAGAAAACTGAAATGTTGAAATGTCGCGACTTTTGTAATTTATGGTCAGGCAAAAAAAAAGTTTTAAAGTATGATTTAAAACATCGAAAAGGAACAAATATGCTTGAATAATTTAGGGTTTATTCAATACATGGATTATGCCAGGTCTTGATATTATATTTGACTATTTGAAAGCAACGGTAAGTGCAGCTAAATAAGAGAGATTGTGTATACATTAATACCTTTGGCCATCGGCCATTAAATTATATTTATTTACTAAATGTTATCCATTGAGCTAAAAAATATAGATAAATGTATATATTTTGTGACTTAGATCAATATAACATAATATTTGAAAGAGATTAAACAAACCTTTATTTATTCAATGACATTTTAACTTCATTTGTAACCAAAATTGTCGATTAAAACCAGGAGATGTTAATAAACATAAACAATTAATACCTCCATTAACTTTATAGAAACATTGCCTCATGCTTTAAAAATAACTGTGTACTACAAGACAGTTTAAGCATCTATGATATGTGCTGATAAGAAAAACATGTACATCAATTTTCAATATTTACAATTATATTCACATCCTGGTTTTAATAAACTGTAAGAATTTTAAAGCATGAATATTGTGAAGGCTCATACTAATTATTAGTAAGTTCGAATAAGAGCATAGGCTTTTATAAAATGGTATTTTTTCGAAAATTCAGATTTATGTGATTTTCATAAATATAGTTAGCTTAGATTAGTTCGGAATTGTTCTCATGAAATATGAAAATCTATCGTATTAATTGGCTCTCACCATAAATGAAATAAAGCCAGAAAAGTGTATTTCATTCAACTTACTTTTGATTACTTATCAACGTCTTACTATTTGAGATAAGCAAATAGAGCAAAAACACAAAACTTTTAATCAACTTACAATTTTATGTCATCATTCAGTGTCATTTTTTAGCTACCTAATGTGATATGCCAACATTAACCACTGTTTTTTTTTCTTCATATAATTATTGTATTAATATCTATATTTTTAAACATTATCAATGATAAAAATACACTAAATTATTGATTTTGACTTATATATTTATTTCAAATAAAGCAATATTCAAAATATGAAATCGTTTATTTATATTTCAAAGAGCTACAATGACTACAAAAGACGTGCATTCACCTGAGGACGCACCTAAGCGGTCGTGCTGGAGTTACCTTTGTTGTTCCGGAAACCCCAAAGCGGACGACCCCTGTATCGATTTAGAAGACATCGAACTTCAATTATTAGATACATCACTTGAGAATGCCCACATGAAACAAAACAGGCTTGGTGAAGAAACGGAGATAGAAAAATTAGAGATATTATGTGAAAGTATGCCTTTAGACACGACTCTGATGGATATGGTAGTAGATTGTACAACAAAAGGCACTGAATTTGACTTAGAAGACATACCAAAAGCACATCAACAAGCATACACAGCTGTGGCTATGACAAAAGCGATTGAGAATGAAGACGTTGTGTTGTTTTGCACCTTGCTGCAAAGATATCAAACAATAAGTAAATCATCAGGAAATGGACTCAATTTAAATGATGCACTCGTTTGTTTATACGACTGTATAAGAAAAAATAATGCAGTTTTAGCTAATATGATATTGCAGCAAATGATTTCGGAGGGGCAGCTAGAACAAAGTCAAGAATTATTTGATGATATATTCAGAAAAGCTTTAGATCATGGCTGTCAGAAAACTCTCATTTTATTATTAAACAGCAGATGGTATGAAATTGAATCAAAACAAAATAGAAAAGGCATAGCATCTTACAAAAGGTTAATATATCCTCTTCTCGGTCATATTCCAAAAAAAAAACAAAGATAGGGTATTTCTTTACATATTAATGAGCAATTGTCTTGTGGATTTCGATGAAGAATTTAGGATATTGGTTTCTGAATATTTTCCTGATAAAATAGCCAAACTCGACAAATTAATGACATTTCTTGAAACAACCCCTCCAAAAGAACCATTGATGAGACAATTTTATTTTGAGTTCTTATTTACCTTACATGAAAGTGCTGATACATTTGAAGAAATGTATCGCAAAATGATGTTAATTAGCAGCAATCATTCATTTACTTCGACAAAGAAACATAGTGATTATAGCTTGAAGAGAGAAATATTAGAGAACGTGAATAGTTATTTTAACAACACGGAAGCTGAAAAAGAAACTGAAGCTATTAAGAACGCTATTCGAACATATTTTATGAACCTCTGTCGTGAAATCGGATGTCGATTGCCATGGTTGAAGTGCGAGCCAAAATTGGTAGGCAGTTCGTTCGAAGGCACACAGGTTTTCATACCTAGGGAGTTTGATATTTTTATCAAATTCACCAAACTTAGTGGGTATTTTAAGATTCACATATCGGAAAGTCTTGTTAATTATACATTGGAAAGCAAATCAGATGACCTGAAAGACATTTTGGAAAATGACGACGGACTGGAATATCTTAGTGCAGACAAATTGAAAGAAGTACTATATTCGACCATAAGAAATATAATTAAAGAGGATGTGAATAGCATCTGGAATAAATTGAATGTCACCTCATATGCAATAAATACTAACGATCAATTAAATTCTAGTATGTCACAATATAGATATAATTGCCAATCGGGTGGAAAATCAAATACACTGTGTGCCGATTCACGCTTATCTATTGAACCTATTGGAATGATCAACGTTGATAAATTTGCGTGTATCACATTCACGTGGAGAGGAGAACATTTTCCGTGCCATTCTATTTCAGTTGACACTGTACCAGGTTTTGATCATAAACCTGGTAATTCGGTAAACGTTGCACCACATGCGTATTTGAATAGTTGCAAAACCTGGCATATCGTTGCGTACGGTAGTCCTATAGGGTTTCAAATGTGTCCCGATCTGCATGAAAATCTAATCATACAAAATATCCCAAACGAAATTCGGGTTGGATATATCTATGTCAAAGCAATGCGCAGAACATTGGTACTTCAGAGCCATAAAAGTGACCCGTGTATATTGAACATCAACAATTATGAAACAGCACTACCTACATATGCTCTGAAACAAATCGTCATTAAACTCACTGCAGAAAAGACGAGCACAAACCGTTCACCAGCAGAATGGGCCGTGAAAATATGTGAAATGGCAAAAAGCAGTCTATCTAATTCCTCAATCTTAAGGATAGAAAAATATTTGGTAAATCCAGATAATTCTGGAGAAAAAGAATGCGTTGTAAAGTTTGATCAAAGTCAAATTGATATCTCTTACCGAAGGAGACAGAATATGATAGCCATACTTGATCGAATGCTTGCTCTTTTCAATGCAAAGGTATAGTATTATTAATATATATAGTCGAATAATTTCACTCACTGCTCAAAAAAATAAAAGATAACATATACTTTTACAGAAATCGGTGAAAGTTGGAAAATTATATTTCATCACCCATTAAGCTTTAGTATCATGTTGTATATGATCGTTTTCTTTTAGAAGAGACGGATTGAATATCAAAATGGCGAAAGAGTGTTGCGAATCGAACCAGACACTGAACGCAATGATGTATTCTGGCTTCTAAAGACATATTCATTTGGTAGGTAAAAAAGTTGAATAACGATGTTGACACTTTTGATTTTGACAATAATATAATTTTAATTAACCGCATCGTTTTAAACGTCCATTAGTCTAGTTGGAAACACTTACTTTTTTTGTAAACAAATAGGTATACCTATGAGCCAATCAAAGCCGGGCCCAGATAAGACAATTCTACTTATAGGAAACATGGGGGTTGGAAAGACAACCTTAATAAACGCCATGTGCAGTTCGTGGTTCATTGAATTATCAGAGCAGACACCAATTATTTTGACTGATGAGGATGCTAGTAGGCCGAAAACCGGCTGCAGTGCAACCGAAATGTTAACAATATATTCAATTTTACATTTGCTTCCTTATAAACTTAATATCATCGATACACCAGGTTTCGGTTACACCAATGCGTATGATCGTGATAAGATGTTAATTGAACAGTGGCTGAACATACTGAAATACACAAACTATCACGGAGTAGATACTGTGAACGCTATATGTCTTGTCGTTAGAGCCTTAGACAAGATAGTTTCAAATTTCATATTTGATTTTGTTGTTACATCGTTTGCAAATTAATTGAAAAAGTGTAAACGAGGACGTCATGATAATCGACGACAAAAATAACCCAAAAAAGACAACATTTTAAGTTTTTGGATTTCATTACCAAAGAGAAAAGAGATCATACCTTGTACAAGGAGCATTTGGATTATAATAGGGCCACGTTCAAACAACTTCTCGAATTTATCGAGGATTGATTATTTCTTTAAGGTGTTAGGTTTGAGTTTTATAAATTCATTTTATTCTTATCGAATGATCAGTACCATGAACGTAAATAAAATGAACATATCCTTGTTAAACATACCTAAATAGTTTTTATGTATATATACTTTTGACAGGGTCACAAGTTTCATAAATCATGTGTTTTATTCTAAATCTTGAAATGAAAAATATGTCATTGATCAGGCTGAAACGCAGGATATCTCAATTTGTAGGCGAGCACTTTTACCACGACACCATCGTTCGAAATTGTGCTTTCATAACAAATCTATAAATCAAGAAATTATTTCAAATTACTAATAATGTTCTTTTACTATTCAGTGAAGAAAATTGCTCATTAAAATGCAAGCAATAAACAAATTATGTGTTTTTTTTTAATTTGGCCAAGAAGGGGAAGAATCAACATCCAGTAAGATGAACGCTCTGCCATTCTTTTTCATTCTTTTAGTATAAAAACGTTTAATGAAATAAAAACGATATATACACTTTATTTACTGAGATCCAATTAACATAAGACATTAACAAATATCAAGTGAGCAAATATGCATTTATCTCATTTAGTATTTATTTAGGCAGACCGATTCAGATAATCATTGGATAATCCTTTTAGACTGTTTTCTTTCATTCAATATACCTAATTGACTGGATAAGCTTTCCCAATAGTCATGCTTTAACAAATGTGTTGTTCCATACATATGCAGGACATAAATATATTTTGGAATGGACACATTGCCATTAATTATTATTTTAAAAACATGACGATAGCATTGTGATATTCAAAAGTATGGATACCAATTATAGGGCTACATATTTCCGTTTATACTTCATATGAACTTTTATAAAACACTGTGAATCTGCGATGTGTATGTGTGTGTCAATAAATCAATGATTGCTTGGCAAAGATACATGAAAGGTACGTATTATTCACAACTTTAGTAATATTTGTCAAAAAAACCATTCAACAAATTTGTCGAGATTGTATCAGTGAAGAGTACAGTTACTTGTCAAAGGCAGACGATTCAACTATTAAAGACCAAATGAATGTGAATCGATAAATTATTTTTTTAACATTTTTAAGACCGTCAAGATTTTGCAACTTTGTAAGTATGGCCAGTAATAAAAACCACAAGTCTTTGATGACATAAGAGGGAATTCAACGAATGGATTATACAAGCAATTTACGATATATTCTTCTATCTTTAAGCAAAGTTTAGTAAATTAGGTTAGTTAGCTTAATATGAAACATTGTATATATTTATTTTGGTTGGTCATCGGCTTGAACTATTTCTATTTTATTTTTCAAATTTAATTTTATTTATTTAATTTGCAAAATATTGATGGAACTATACATTTACGATTAAGAACAAATTATGACATGATATTCAAGAGATTAAATCAACAAACTTTATTTATTCAATGGTTTAAGTAAATTAACATTTCGAAACTGTCGGCGATTATGAACATGGACAATTTAAAGCTAGGCACTGTTTTAGTTATCTAACAGAATTATCGCCTCATACCATAGACAATATCCAGTTCAAATTCGCAGTTCGCAGTTCAAATTTGTGTATTCACATTAGGCTTCATTCAGATTTTATTCGAAGGGTGGCTGAAGGAGGTAATTGGAGATATTTTATTGTGTTAGAAAGTTTATAAACCAATTGAAATGAAAATGTTCGACCAAACTCGTGCTATACCTACGCTTTACATCTTACACATCTTGTAGCTTACATCTCACACGGTATATATGTTACAGATACAGCTAGAAGATGCTTTTTTGTAAAATTTATAAACTTTTGGTGCTTTCAAAGATACGAAACTTATGGTAACATATATCACTGAGATGAGAAAATGTCCTCAAAAAATTGGTGCGGTTTTTTGAAAAACAAGTGTTAACTCATTATGACCATGACTGTCTTTACTGTAAAATAGTATGAATAGTAACCGAAATATATGTGTTTATTAAATTTTGCAATCATAATATAAATCATAACGATTTTATATCCTTGTAATTATTTGTAAGCTATGTAATGTTATACACGTCTACTACTCGTTTTTCTTTATATATTCATTTCTATAAAAAATCTATATTTTGAAACATTATAAATCACAAATATATGCGATATTATTATTTTTTGTTTTATATATTTATTTCAAATAAAGCAACATTCAAAATATGAAATAGTTTAGTTATATTTTAAAGAGTTACAATGGCTACAACAGTCGTGCCTTTACCTGAGGACGCACCTAAGCGGTCGTGCTGGAAATACCTTTGTTGTTCCGGAAACCCCAAAGCGGACGACCCCAGTATCGATTTAGAAGACATTGAACTTCAATTATTAGATACATCACTTGAGAATGCCCATCACTTGAGAATGCCTTTAGACACGACTCTGGTGGATATGGTAGTTGATTGTACAACAAAAGGCACTGAATTTGACTTAGAAGACATACCAAAAACACATCAACAAGCATACACAGCCGTGGCTATGACAAAAGCGATTGAGAATGAAGACGTTGTGTTGTTTTGCACCTTGTTGCAAAGATATAAAACAATAAGTAAATCATCAGGATATGGACTCAATTTAAATGATGCACTCGTTTGTTTATACGAATGTATAAGAAAAAATAATGCAGTTTTAGCTAATATGATATTGCAGCAAATGATTTCGCAGGGGCAGCTAGAACAAAGTCAAGAACTATTTGATGATATATTCAGAAAAGCTTTAGATCATGGCTGTCAGAAAACTCTCATTTTATTATTAAACAACAAATGGTATGAAATTGAATCAAAACAGAATAGAAAAGGCATAGCATCTTACAAAAGGTTAATATATCCTCTTCTCGGCCATATTCCAAAAGAAAACAAAGAGAGGGTATTTCTTTACATATTAATGAGCAATTGTCTTGTGGATTTTGATGAAGAATTCAGGATATTGGCTTCTGAATATTTTCCTGATAAAATAGCCAAACTCGACAAATTAATGAAATTTCTTGAAACGATCCCTCCAAAAGAAGCATTGATGAGACAATTTTATTTTGAGTTCTTATTTTCCTTACATGAAAGTGCTGATACATTTGAAGAAATGTATCGCAAAATGATGTTAATCAGCAGCAATCATTCATTTACTTCGACAAAGAAACATAGTGATTATAGCTTGAAGAGAGAAATATTAGAAAACGTGCATAGTCATTTTAACAACACGGAAGCTGAAAAAGAAACTGAAGATATTAAGAACGCTATTCGAGATTACTTTAAGAACCTCTGTTGTGAAATCGGATGTCGATTGCCATGGTTGAAGTGCGAACCAAAATTGGTAGGCAGTTCGTTCGAAGGCACACAGGTTTTCATACCTCGGGAGTTTGATATTTTTATCAAATTCACAGTACTTAGTGAGTATTTTAAGATTCACATATCGGAAAGTCTTGTTAATTATACATTGAAAAAAAAATCAGATGACCTGAAAGACATTTTGGAAGATGACGACGGACTGGAATATCTTAGCGCAGACAAATTGAAAGAAGTACTATATTTGACCATAAGAAATATAATCAAAGAGGATGTGAATAGCATCTGGAATAAATTAGATGTCACCTCATATGCAATAAATACTAACGTTCCGTTAAAATCTGGAACGCCATGTTTAAAATATAATTGTCAATCGGAGGGAAAATCAAATACACTGTGTGCCGATTCACGTTTATCTATTGAACCGATTGGAATGATCAACGTTGATAAATTTGCCTGTATCACATTCACGTGGAGAGGAGAACATTTTCCGTTCCATTCTATTTCAGTTGACATTGTACCAGGTTTTGATCATAAACCTGGTAACTCGATAAACGTTGCACCACATGCGTATTTAGATAGTTGCAAAACCTGGCATATCGTTGCGTACGGTAGTCCTATAGGATTTCAAATGTGTCCGGATATGCATGAAAATGATATCATACAAAATATCCCAAACGAAATTCGGGTTGGATATATCTATGTCAAAGCAATGCGCAGAACATTGGTGCTTCAGAGCCATAAAAGTGACCCGTGTATATCAAACATCAACAATTATGAAACAGCACTACCTACATATGCTCTGAAACAAATCGTCATTAAACTCACTGCAGAAAAGAAGAGCACAAACCGTTCATCAGAAGAATGGGCCGTGAAAATATGTGAAATGGCAAAAAGCAGTCTATCTAATTCCTCAATCTTAAGGATAGAAAAATATTTGGTAAATCCAGATAATTCTGGAGAAAAAGAATGCGTTGTAAAGTTTGATCAAAGTCAAATTGATATTTCTTACCGAAGGAGACAGAATATGATAGCCATACTTGATCGAATGCTTGCTCTTTTCAATGCAAAGGTATAGTATAATTAATATATATAGTCGAATAATTTCACTCACTGCTGAAAATGTAAAAGATGACATATACTTTTACAGAAATCGGTGAAAGTTGAAATATCATATTTCATCACCCATTGAGCTTAAGTATCATGTTGGATATGATCGTTTTCTTTTTAGAAGAGACGGATTGAATATCAAAATGGCGAAAGAGTGTTGCGAATCGAACCAGACACAGAACGCAATGATGTATCATGGCTTCTAAAGACATATTCATTTGGTAGGTAAAAAAGCTGAATAACGATGTTGACACTTTTAATTTTGACAATAACATTATAATCTTAATTAACCACATTGTTTTAAACGTCCATTAGTCTAATTTGAAACACTTACTTTTTTTGTACACAAATAGGTATACCAATGAATCAATCAAAGCCGGGCCCAGATAAGACAATTCTACTTATAGGAAACATCGGGGTTGGAAAGACAACCTTAATAAACGCCATGTGCAGTTCGTGGTTCATTGAATTATCAGAGCTGACACCAATTATTTTGACTGATGAGGATACTAGTAGGCCGAAAACCGGCTGCAGTACAACCGAAATGTTAACAATATATTCAATCTCACATTTATTTCCTTATAAACTTAATATCATCGATACACCAGGTTTCGGTGACGCCCATGCGTTTGAGCGTGATAAGATGTTGATTGAAAAGTGGCTGAACATACTGAGATATACAAACTACCACGGAGTAGATACTGTGAATGCTATATGTCATGTCGTTAGAGCCTCAGACAAGATAGTTTCAAATTTCATATTTGATTTGGTTGTTACATCGTTTGCAAATCAAGTGAAAAATAAAACGTGCATTTTGATGACGTTTGGAAACGAAAGTGTAGACGAGGTCTTTCCGACAATCGCCGACAAAAATAACCCAAAGAGACAACATTTTAAGTTTTTGGATTTCATTACCAAAGAGAATGGGGATCATACCTTGTACAAGGAGCACTTGGATTATAATAGGGCCACGTTCAAACAATTTTTCGAATTCATTGAGCAATGATTATTTTTTAACAAAGAATTCAGGTTTGAGTTTTATCAATTAATTTTATTTTGTATCGACTGATAACAATGTAAAAAATGAAACTCTTCTCGTTAAACATACTGAAATTATTTACTGTACATATACACTTGACAGGATCCGATGCTTTTGCTTTAAAAGTGATAATATGAATCAATATATCCCATGCTTCAGATGATTAAGGAGTTTATGTACACACTTTGAAACTGTTACGATACAATGTGTAGATTTTTTTTGTTATTTGAATGTTATGGTAGTTGTAATAAGGTGAAAATGAAAAATGGAGTCTGCTATAATTTGATGTAAGGAAATACATCACCTTTTTTTGCTATTCTTATAGTGCAAAAATGACAATTGTTTTTATATAAATATATATGTTATCATTTTAAGTGTAGATAGTTATACGAAAGGGAAATGTGCTTTTAAACAATAAAAATTGTAATAGAAGTCACGTATGTTATTAAATATTTTAAAGTGTCACCCATGTTGCAAAATCCTTTTAATGTTTCCCACAACAAATCTAAATATTTTCTTCCTATTATGGTTTAATATGCTATTCTTTATTTTCAAACTCCGGCAATTCAATTAATAGTAACAACTAATTCAATGCGAAATAAAATTAGAACTTATCTTATTCAAACATCTGTAAACAAGATGAAATATATATCCATGACCATATGTACCACATTGTTGATGATGAGGTGAAAACGTAGCATTTGAATTTATGTATTTATATGATATGAATGATGATAAAACAAGGGGAAGGATTGTTGTAATCTAATGAAATAACATGTACAGAATCTCGTTTACCATTTCAAGAATAAAAAAAAAATGATTTCCCTTGTTCTATCTATAAACAATAGTCATCATATGCATCCTCCCTGACATTCACATTCTTTCATATATTTAATCCCTGTATCCTGACTACATACATAGATAGCAGTTGTAGATTTTGAACAAAAATCGCATCGTTAAAGGGGTTTTAGAATATAGAGATACTTACATTGTGTTTATAAGCAAAATTACCAAACAATATGTGGTTTACTAAAAGTGTTTTCGCAAAATGTCGCAAAAATACATACACAAGTACTCACTACTATCATCCCGAAATTAAATATTTTTCTACACCAATCAAGTTGCATTATTGAGGGTCAAAGTTCGCATTGACTTAATCAAACTGTGACATTAAAAATACATATCCTCAAATTAAAACCAATATTATATAATAAAAGAGTATTAAGTAATATCTGATTGAAAAGTATATGATAATGAAACAAAAACGTGTTTAACAAATCTCAACAAGACATGAAGAATTTCGGAGGGTGTTTTTTGTATGAATTTTGCTACTTTTGGTCACTTTATATTAGTATTTTTGTTAATTAATAATCTTTTTTTATGACAATGATACGGTTATGTTGACCTAAATTTCCAAAAATATTTTTGATACGAAAAGCTATGGTAATTTTTTATAATGAATCATGCACGGGTTCCAGAGAAATTGGCAGAAGAAATAGATATTTTTTGCATATAAGTGATAAGGAAATTTTCTGTTTACCACGAACAGGACAAAACGGTCACGTGATCGCTAATTCACAAGTGTATTTTTAGCCTAAACTCTCTAATATATTTATACTTCAAGTTGAAAAACGAAACAAAGTTTTCACTCATGTTTTGCAGGTAGTTACAACTGACAGTTGATGGCGGATAATTTAAAAATATAGTTTTTCCTAATTATTAAAGAGGATATAAACATATTACACCAACATTCTTTGTAAAACATTGCATCATTTAAATAGATGGATTAATTGAATTGTAAGTCTTATATTTGTAATAAAAAACATAAATATATATATTATCGCCCATTAATCCTCAGTTTAATGGGCGATAATATACCAGGGATGCATTTGGGCTGCGCCATTGGGCAAATGGCGCAGAAAAATTACCACGGGCGCACTTTTCGACAAACAGTGCGCCCGTCATGGCGCACTGTTTC
>LQRL01100027.1:0-13242 GCA_001703475.1 Hydroides elegans
TAAACCTCATTATCGACCACTCGCCGTGGGTCACGTGACGTAAACAAACACACGGAAGAGCTTGTATTTTCGCTCACTTATCAGAGGAGGAAGCCAAGGGCAGTTATCCCGAAAATGTTTTTATTTTTTTGAAGTGCTTATATAAGCATAATTGCTTACGTAAGCACACCCTGTATAGTTGAAACCCTAAAGATTGATATAAAAAAATCCGCATTTAAATCCGTCCACAATCTTCGGAGGAGTAGCGAGTTTAGAAAAAGTTTACGAACTAAACAAACAAACAAACAAATAAATAACGGAAAGTGGTGGGACAAACCCCGGTTTGCTTCGCAAGCCGTGGCTAAAAAATACTACGCACGCAGGTATTATCACAAAAGAAAATGGCCGTGTCGAAATGTCCATTTAATCAATGGAAATTATAACTAGCAATATATTAAACGATTTATTAAATTAAACATCCGCCGCGGTATATTTAGTGACTTATTTAATGTTTGATCGATCAAAGATGTGTGTGTGGTTTCTAATCTTTGTTTTAAACTTATTATTTAAACAGTCAGTATATCAATTGATGTTTCGTAGCATTGTATCAAACTGTCATCTTTTTATTCAGAAAGGAACCCTCTTCAAGCGACCAGCGGCCATCAAACATGCCTACAAAGTCGAGAGCTCTTGAGAGGCCGCCCCGGCGACTGCCACCGTATGTATATTCCAAATGATCGTTTATGTCAAACATTTGCTGTTGTATGTGTAGTTTCTTATCACAATTACAACTTGATTATAACAAGCAATACATTCAATCTATGATTGACCAAACAGTCACAGCTGTTTATGCAGTTACTTATGAAATTAATAATTATGATAGCAACTTGAAATACATTCAAACTTAATATTAAATGAGTAAAGAATATATATTTATATAAAGGTCATCCGGCAACCTGTTAAAATATTGTTAACAAAATTATTACGGAATGCGTTGTCAAATAATTAAGACTTAATGTACTGTGTCTTATTTTTTTTTCAGATTGCTACCGACAGATGAAGAGCCGGTGTATCAAAACTTTCCAGACGAAAATATTTTTTACGATACTCACCTTTAGTACATGAACAGCGATTTGAACGGCAGATAAACTGTCGCCTTTTTTGAATACCATGTGATAAGTAATTGGCTCACGTTTTTCGGGAAATTTGACTGTTGTCAAATGTTTCATTGACATTAAATAAGAAACTGATTTGTTAATGTCCAAATATATTTGTATATACCCCTCTGTTGTTATATTCTAGAATACACATTCACGGTTTGCGCCTATCATTAGTGTCTGAATAAATTTGTAGCTTTTGTAATTTTTGGTAGAGGTTTTTTTAATGTATGCTGACGTGAAGAATCATCAAGTGGTTCTTTTAAAAGTTGCTATCCATTTGATTCGAATGATAAAGCATGTATAATGGTCTTAATATATAATATACCTTTCTGGAATGGGATTTGCAATGTGTTTGATGTTACCGTTGACGAATCGAGTTGAATTAAGCCTAACATTTATAACTTTGAAATTAAGCTTATAACTTTGAAGTTGAAAGATCTCCAAATTCATTAAAAAAATCTGCATATAATTATCCATGAACGTGTTACATTCAACTCCTGATTTATAGAAATTGTGGTGTAAATATTAAAGAATTTGTATAGATTGTGAAATGAAAAAATAAGATGAATGGTAATAAACAATAGAAAAGTGGCTAGAGTGTGCGTTTATTGAATATTCAAGTCTTATGTCAGTTCTACCAGATAACATATAAATATTATCAGGGAGAATTCTGTATAGGAATCAGCTCGTCTCTCAGACGGTCCTATGACTAAAGAGAATGCGTTTGTCTGATTCCTGATATATATCTTGACCTGGATTCATCTAGGGTTTGATTTTAATGTGGATTAACTCACTAGCATCAAAGCCTCTTATAAATACTATATTTGGGGCTAGGTAAGAATAATAGTTTATATTCCCTTATCGTGAAAACCCAAAATCAATTAAACAATACTTTAATTTTCTTTATTTTGATAAATCAATGTCCACCGTCATCGGCAAGAGACCGTCATCTCAAACAAAACCACACTATCAAAACGATTCACCTTAAATTACATTTAATTATTTAAAATCTCATCGTTGTTATAGACATCAAACGTAAGAAACTTGAAAATGACCATAAACTTAAGAAAAAAGTCCATAATGAAACATATTTGCAATTCTGTGATATGTTCATTGAATAATAGAATAGTATCATACTAGTACTGTTAATCACAATTTAATGTACAAAACAATATAGATTGTATAAAGTAATAAAAAACTATATAAATGAGCGAGCATCCGGTCTTATTACGATAAGAAGTACAGCCGTCCTAAGACCCATTGTTATAGGCTTCATAACTAGACTCTCTCTCTCTTCCATCATGTTTTGTAGCAGCATCTTGAAAATCAATAGCTTCTCCGACGACGGCTAACGCATTGCGTTATTAAGCATGCAACGTATAGATAGCAAAGCAGTCAATGGTCACGTATATGAAACGAGAAGAGGATAGGGGTGAATTTTTAGGATCAAATGAAATATCACCAATATTCAAAGTATATTAAACGCGACTGAATGTGTTATGCCAATGAAACGGTTTTCAACTTATATAAATTTATGAAAAATATAACCCTATTATCTTTTCTGTGGATGATTTATAAAAGAGTTTATAACTTTTCTCTCAACAATAGTTTTGATTTCAACCAATCTTCTGGCTGACTTTTTTTGTTGAAGCATTTGCAATAAGCACTGAGCCAAATAGGTAGTGAGCAAAAATATGGGAGAAACAAACAGACAGCAGTTATAACCACATTGCTCTATCTGTTAATAACCTTGGTATTCAAACAACAACAATCAGTATATTATGCATTGGAAAACAAACTGGATCAGGAATATAATATTTTTTCGATATGTGGATATCTATGAGTAATACCTATTATCTTTCAGAGTGGTTACAAGTATTTCGATACCTCAAGGTAATCTATATAAGTTCATCTAAGTATAAAGCAAATGATTTCATAAAATGATTGAATGATGTGCTATAAATAGGGATCCGAGGTCTTAAAAACTATAGTCTATGCATATACCATAATTATACCAATTTTTATAATATATAACCTATCATTCTAATAACTTTACAATTATCGTTCTTAGTTCTCCGTTTACGTCTTAGTGTTAGTATTCAGTCCTGTCCGTTCGTTACTAAGACCAATACTCGATCTATTAAAACATATTTTCTCAACAAGCAATAGGATAAAACAATGTCCGTCTATCTGATCTCTTGGCTATCTCGCAATGAATTACGGTTATATTTTGCATATGGACAGAAAATATATCGGAACAGTGCAAAGTGGGACTTTATTATTTTTTAACAAATTGAGTTTTGCGATATTTCACAAAATGAAGATTTTTGGATAACTAATTGTTTTTTGGGCTTGCATGAAAACGATCTCTTTCTTGCAATTCGGTTTTACTTTTGTGATATGGAAAGAATATTAGTTCTGCATGTGATAATTGATTAGTGTTCTACAGACGAAATCTCGGCTATCCTTCAGTTTGTTTATTTTTTGTTCGCTCATAGAAGACAATGAATTGGCGCTTTGCTCATTGTTCTATGGCTCCTCCGGAAAAATATAATTTTGACATATTTAAATTTCGCGATTTGTTTTAAAGCTTTGTTTGATAGTTAATTGGAATTTGTGCAAAATATATCCTTCGATGTATTCTTTAATCTTTTAATTTGCTATCTATTGAAATTGTTAAAAGTAACGGAGGATTTTATCAGTTTCATTTATCTACAAAATTTAAACAAAATCGATTGGATTTCGGTCTCAAGAATATTTTAAGATTGCAACCGAAAAATCCCTTTGGTCACTTATTATACATTTTATATTTAAAAAAGACAAATTTATTGTTATAAATATACATAAAATGAATTCCCCTTCGTATCTGGACTTCGATATCGGTTTTGATGTATAAATCTAAGATGATCATTTGTGTTAATTCGATCCTCAATTTTTCAGGTATTCGTATACAAAACCACGAAACAATGGCATATACTATTCCCATAGGATGCTATACAATGACTGTTAGACCGTCACTCGGATCAGGGGCTTTTGGTGCTGTTTATAAAGCAAAACATAATGAAACTGGAGAAGTTGTTGCAGTAAAAGAACTCAATTCCGAATTCATGCGGGAAAGTTTTGAGCACGAACTTGATATCATTAAACGACTACAAAACTATCAACACATCGTGAGACTTATTGATCATATCATAACTCAGACCAATTGCTACCTCATCATGGAGTTTTGTGATCTTAATCATTTAGAAGATTATTTCAAGAAGAACCCAACGCTAGACCAGCAAAAACGAATTGAGCTGATGAAGCAGTCTGCTGATGGATTGGCCTATATTCATACACAGAGCCCACCAATTGTGCACCGAGATATTAAACCAACAAATCTTTTAATGAAAACGGAATCGGGAAAAGCGATTGTTAAAATCGGTGATTTCGGCGTTTCAAAGCTTTTTGAGTCCCAAATGCAAACATCTTTGCATACCGACTGTGGTACTGAATACTATAAAGCCCCTGAATTCTTTTCCTTTGGAGATGAAGGATTGAGATATAAAAGTGGAGTCGATGTCTTTGCTTTAGGATTAGTATTTGTAGAGATGATGCGTTTTGGAGCGGGATCTATGCAGTTTTTGCCGTTGTCAGGTAAATGTGGTTTTTAAAGTGTGCTTTTTATAATCATAATGACCTACTGAAATTTGGCTATGAAATTGGGCGGATCATTAAGTGGAATGACGATCATACATCATGCATTTTATAGCTTGATAAATAAGTTTGTTAAACTGGAAACGCGTAATATGACATGTCTACTTATCAATCTGTAGAAAACATGTTTTAATCTCCTAGTATTTAAAACGAACACAATTCACATTAACAACTTATGTATATTGTATAACTTGTGTTCCTTTATTCGCTTACTTAATCACTATGAGTGTTTTTGTTCAAGTTAGAACACGCAAAAAGGGACAAAAGCAGAAAATTGGGTTAGAGATGGCACTATGCGCAAAGGATGGTGTAAATCTTCCCACTATATTAGAGATTTCGTCTCAAGATAATCCAATTGAAGGACGTCTGAAAAGATTGATTTTAAAAATGACGAAATTCAAAGAGACGGAAAGGATCGCGGTAAAGGATGTTGAAAGAGAACTCCAAGGTATATTTACATTTCAAAGATTACTGTTTTTCATGAAGCAGAATTTGGAAGCCCAGTATCAAATAATTTACAAAATTAATATATAAAAAATAATCACAATTTGATTTGTTTCAATTTTAATTGTTTTTCCAGGTGAATTGTTATTATAGTCTTTAAATAAACTAATTTTAATAAAATCTATTGTTTCAATAACTAAAATTGTTAAATTTATTTTGAATAAAGCTACACATTTTTACAGATCTATTTTGAATAAAGCTACATATTTTAACAGATCTATTTTGAATAAAGCTACATATTTTTACAGATCTAACAATTGACATGGCGGATGCAGTGGAAAGTGACAAAAATAATCCCATGTTTCCTAGTTATAAGTAAGCAATTGAATAAAAATAATGTTTTATCATTTTTTCATTAATTGTGTCATTTCTTTACATTGTGGTAATAAAATAAATTCCATCATTCCTATTCCTAAGTCCATTATGCACAGGCCTACCGTAAATATGAAAAATGCATGATATTTATCTTTGCAAACAAAGAGCAGTAAACCAGCAATAGATTGGCAGTAATATGACTTCTGGCTTTCTGACAAACCGAGACATATTATGTTAAGAAAAATAATAAAATTATCAATCGATATATGAACGAAAAGTGTTCATCATGTCTTAAATTATTTCCATTGTATTGAAGATGGTTCCACCCAAACGTGAGCGGAGAGGAAGCGGAGACACTGCTCCTTCATTTAGGTTTTGATGGGAGTTTTCTTGTGTAGCCCAGCCAAAGTAAAACGGCAGATTTCACGATATCAGTCCGGTAAGATCTATTTTGTTTTTTTGAAAATATATATTGATGCTTTTATAGGAATATATGGTACACAATATGTCACTTTTTGTCTCAACCGAACTTTTGTGGCATAACCGAACTCTTTAGGTATGAATTCCAAACCAGTAGGATACTCAATTTCATTTTTCATACATTAGAATCCTGTAACATATAAGTGTACGACGTTCTCACTCTCACTATCAGGTACAGCTAGGCAATAAACTATTTAAATATAAAGAGGTAGTATAAGTATTGCGAATTAATGAGTTGGGTGCTGCTTCTATCGGTATACAGTATTAACAAGTGTTCTTCTATGTGTACTGTACATACATCGCTATACATTGTGTGGTTTTTAATCGCTCTATCAAACGAATAAACATAATTTATCTTTTCTGTTGGGTATCCACAAGACAAGAATACATATAAACATAAATATTTTATTTAAATATATGTTTTAACAATTAAAGTTTATTGGTGCATTCTGTTTATTACGAATGTTTATCTTTTATCACGTAACAGTAATCGGCATAATCCTTTATTACGAAACAATATTACTACAATGAAATAATTGACGAACATTCTTGTATTCGCCCCACCCTATATCCCCACTTTTGTCACTAAAGGGAGCTCATGTAATACATACATTCACTTCTCATGATGCTTTGCAATCTTCAATATAACACGAAATTTTAACGTTTAAACACATACCATTATTATTTACCGAGTAATTGTATTTCCAAGCATCAGACGGGGATGGGGGTCATTTAACAAAATTGATCAAAATGTAAATAAACTTAACATTTCATTTCAGAAATAGCGAAGAGGTTTCCCATGTTAAGATCCAGAACTCGGGCAAATTCTTCGATTTATATGGAGGAAACAAATTTTCTACGCTACCTGAGTTGATTCAACATTATGCAGAACGCTGCTCGGAGCTCAAAGAAACGAATGGACACGTCATTGAGTTAAAGTACCCATTGTATTCCACGGACCCTATTAGGTATGGCTTTTTTATTTTATTTTATATGTATCCTGCATACTCATAAAGACGACTGGCAAACAAAAAATGATCAGTCTAAACTACCATGCACCACTGGTTTACATACTATAAAGCTAAAACCTAAATGTTTCACCTCAGTACATATGTTTGTTTACAAATTTCACAGATACTTCCACCAAAACATCACGGGCCGTGACGCCGACAGATTACTTAGGGACAAGGGCAAACACGGAAGCTACTTGTTGCGAGAGAGCCAATCGAAACCGGGCGATTTTGTTTTGAATGTGCGCTTGGATGAGGAGAAAAGCAAGGAACCAAAGATCACACATGTCATGATACGATGCATTTCGGTACATAAATGATCAGCAATATTACAGTTGTTTTAATTGTTACATCAAAAGGAGTCCAGAGGGCGAATCTTTTGAGGTCATGATTAACCTATCGATTATTTTTTTATTTGTATGCTAACACTGTAAATGGCGAATATTTCGCACAATATAAACCTACATGTTCTAAATTAGGCAAACATACTCCTTGATTATTTGTAACGGCTAAAGCCTGTTAGTTTACTCTGAATTCTTGTATTCGCTTAGGGCCAACAAAAATAGTTGGACACGTAATGCACACGTCGATTTGGCTAAAGACAAAATATTTGTTGTACAGAACCGTTCAATTTCAAAATTGATTTTTTTTCAGGAGACGGAAGGTGTTGCCACATATGATGTAGGTGGCGGCAGCAAGTTTGACAATTTGGCTGAACTTGTAGACCATTACAAAAACCACCCGATTATTGAGACTTCCGGAACGGTAATTCATCTTGAAGAAGTAAGTGTGAATATCTACAACGAATATGTTTTTATATAATCATGGAAATGATTATTATTAATATTTCTATCATTTAAAGTGTTATAATTATTATTGACGTCATTAAGATTATTACAGTATATGTATTAAAATTCAATTCCGCCTTTGCACATAAATCGTCTTTTTTATAATTTACACTTTCAATGTATATTCTATCGATTATATATATTGCTCAAAATAATAAAAGGATCGGATTTTAGGATGCGGCTAGTCTTAAGAAAACGGATTATTTTTTGAAAAAAGTATTTAAAGTTTACAGACCGATATATCTCTGGATAAGAGATGCAAAAATAAGCGAAATATTGGAAATCTAACCAGCTTTAATTGTCGAATTAACATGATACCCCCAAATCAAAATGATAAATTTGATCGGAACAAATTAACATTGTGAGCTAAAACAACAACAGGTTTGGCCACCTCCAGCCTCTATTCACTCATTGCATTGCTGTGTCATGCTTACGAACAGTAACTTTATGCATGACCTCCAATTCCTTCGTGGGAACCTGCGCTTGCTCCGGGAGAGTCTGTGGACGTTATTTGCGCTCTCTTATAATTTCCCCACAATGTCGAAACACTGTTAAGTGATATTTATTTCTAGGGAAATCACCGGCAAGTCCATTACCTCCATGCAGGCCTCCTCCTTGTACCCCTGGACCACGCGAGCAACATGGGCACGAGCATTGGCATACATTAAAACAAAGTCATCAAAAAGTGCACCAGCAAAATGTCTTACTCTCGGATCGACAATGTTGTTCCTATATCTTATTACAGTCTGTGATCCTCCATCAATGACACGTTGGTAGGTGCAACCATCGAAGCAGATATCAGCCCATACTATGACCTCATCCGTATCGTTCTCCTATGTGTTCCAATGCTCAGACACGTCGATCACATGTCAAAATGTGGAATCTGCCCTCTTCTGTGAATAATATTGTATGTCAGTGACATAGCTGCCACCTTACATCATCCCTGGAAAATGCCAAGTGGGCTCTGAGGTGTATCTTAGTCAAAATGGGAAGCAAAGCTGGCCTTTTTGCTAGTAGGTTGTCCCTATGTAATCGATACCGTGTCGTTTTGCTGGATAAATACACCCTAGTACCCCCTCGATAGTCTATTTCGATCTAGCGAGCAATAGCGACGCTAATGTGAAGCGCAATCAAACAACGATAGCGGTCTTTTAGGATGTAGTCACACAATGGTTGTCTTCGCGTATATCTCCCAGTATCCCGGAAGCGTACACCAATGCTCGAAACGGCGCTTTGAGAAATATCGAAGGGTATCGCAACCTGGCGCTGAGACTGCCCATCCTCCAATAGTTGTACTATTCTTGAGGTAAAAGGTTCACATAAATGTCTTCGAACTGCATGATTAAGTGTTCACAAAGACACAAAACCATAACTTCTAAAAGAAAATGTCATAATAACAGTTTATTTCATAAAACAAAAACCTTTTGAAACACGTTTGATATGAAATTTTATTCTTGAAATGGGGGTTCTGTGATCTATTTATTTTTAAACACTCTGCACCTATCTCTAGAACTCTTCTCCAGATAAATTCGTTTAAGTACTAGAAATGTACTACCGCAAAATGGCCCGGGATTTATTTAAACTAATCTAAATAGTTTATTCCACAATTTTACCATTGTTTAATATCTGCAAAAGATGTACGTTCCAATAGAAGAATTATAGACCTACATGTAGCTGAATTCATCAGCAAATTATGTATATTTTTTATTGCAACAACATTTATATGTATTTCCTATTTATAGTCTTTTTTTCATATATATATCATTATATCTATCTTAAGAAGTGTCTTTATTATGAGACATAGAAAAAAGTATATGGTTGATATCTTATTGCAGCTGTAATTGTGTATTCGAAATCGAAAAATTATCAGCGATTGCTGCTTAACAATTCAAATAAAATAAATTTATACACATAAATTATGCTTGAACCTAATAGAAAAAATGAACATTCGTTTATGTATAATAATTTTACCGATTCGGTTAACACCATTACATATCGTTTATTTTGACATTTAAATCTTCATTTCTATTTGTATCTTTGAGTTTACTGAATTGTCTTCGCATTTTGGTTTCCACCTGCTATTTTAGACGTTAATTGCCACTTGTTTCATATATGGCGTAACAATTATTTTGCGCAATGAAAAATAACGTCGATTGTTGTTACCATGCAAATTCTATTCGATTTCTTTAAAAAACGATTTTATCACTTTAAATGCATTTTTCTCTGTTTTGTTTCGTTGTTGGTTGTTTGATTGCTATAACTAATGTTCTAAAATAGGTTAGATACCCAAATAACAGCTATCAAGATTTTGAAGTGGAGCTTATCTTTTATCGCCCATTTCATAAAATTAAAAACTGTATCAAAATTATATTTACGCACACTACTTTAAGATAACTTTATGACTTGAGAGGTTGGCCAAAACAACGCATTTGTGTAAAAATAATAAAATGAAACTGTTAATATCTCCACATCTTGAATATATTTGATTAAAAAATATACGTGAAATTAAATGCGAAAAACTACATAATCACCATGTGGTAATTGCCCACGCTCAACCGGAAGTAAATTTTAGCAGTAATAGGATTGGTACCCGAAAACATGTGAATTTTATAAAGGCACGGTGAACGCGCAGCCAAGGAACAATATATTCCAAAATTGAGAACAAAATTCATACAGGGAGGCCACAGCCTCCAACCCTTTCCCCGATCCTTTAATTGTTTTGAGCCGTATATTTTCAAATGCATCATGCCGCAGCATTTCATGGATAATTTCGGGCTGCGCAATGTGCAAATGTTGCAAAAACACATTCGAGCATTATTTGAAAAGTTGTCCGCCTGAAATTACGCAATGATTTCTTCTCTGACATGTATAATACCTTCAATATCAAAATATTTTCTCTCTTTTTATGAATAATTATTCGCAAATAAATAAACGCTCGCTTTAAAAAAGATCACATGTTTAATGAGAGCTAGCTGAGCTTAGATGATCAATTTAGGTAACGTAGTTTTCCTATGTAACCTCTAAGGCACGGGCTTTTACATAACTCTTGAGTGTAAATGAATTACGGATAACTTTAAATTTTTCGAATGGAAATGAAAAATATAGTATGCCCGGTCTAAATTGGAAAAAGACATTGAAAGAGGGTTGATTTCATATTAATTAAAATCGCCGCAATTCTGTAAACTATGCTTGAGATAAAAAAAAAACGGTTTTATTTCCTAAAGCTCATACTTTCTTAAAACATCAGAAATTGTGTTAACAAATATATAAGATAATCAAATACAACCAAACTGATCCTCACTTACAAATGTGGATATTAATTTGACTATTTATCCCTGATTCGGTTTTGATCTTGATGGTTTAGTTTAAACTTTTATGGACGTTACTGCTATACCAATTTCAAGAATGAATTAATTGCCTGTGCATAAGGTGATGATTATATTTTAACAAATTGTCCCTGCACATCAATTGCCTTTTACATACAATAAACATGTTCCGGTTTATTATATTCATTTACTTTTTTGATTTTGCTCATAGCCTTTGAATGTGACGCACATCGACCTATCGCATATGAAAAGTCGAATCAACGACCTCTCAAAACAGGTTGAAGGAGAACACCAGTTGCAACAAGGAACTTCAAAATGGCAAGTGTTCAGAAGGTGGTCAAAAGCCACAATGCAAGAATACTCTCATGAAATTATTGAAGGCGTTCGCCATACAACCCGAGTCTTGAGAAACAACGCGCCAAGACCACTCAGCTTGGCGCCACTAGAACTACGCGCGCGCAAAGGCACAAATACAGAACCAAAAGAGAAGGAGTCGAGCTGAGGAGGAATCTTCGAAAACAGCGTGATGCTGATCCCACAAAAACAAACAGCCTTCCCCCAGGAGTACCCGACGAAAGAATTTTAGAAGTGTGTCTTATTTTGTTATGAAATGAAGTGTGTCTTATTTTGTTATATAACGAATTCATTTGCAGCTTAAAGTGGTCCGAAAATCGTTGCCAGCGAAATGCTGCCAACAAGAATACATACTCTTCAATGCTTCATACCCATCTGAAAGTTCACCAAAATTTAATTTTATGTAATAATTGCATTTATGAACCTTATTTCTTTATATAAAACAAAAAAGAAATCTAATGTTTACCGGGTATTATATTCTGTGAAAATGCCAGCAAGGAAGATATCTCAGCAGAATAAGATATTACACCGAATAAGTCACTGGGCGAACTAATCCTAGCATTTATAATTTTAAAATATGAGATTTCGATTACTTTGGAAAATGTGCACTTTTACAACTAACATATTAACTTAAACGACATATATTTGAGACATTGGCGAATTAAAACAAGAATTGCAATGTGAAAAAAAATATGAATGAAATAGATATAAAGTTGACAAGCTGTCTTGTGCAAATTCTACAAATAAATGTGGAATTAATACTCCCATGTAAATGAAGGGTACTGAAATTTGAGTGACGGTGGTCAGTCAAATGTAGTATTGTGCCCATGGTTTTCCGTAGATGTATACATAGAGAAAACAACACGAGTGGGTGGTCTGGAAATAAAAACTTCACGAGGACACATGTACTTATCGCACGAGCCCGTTAGGGCGAGTGCGATGAGTACATGGGCCCGAGTGAAGCTTTTATTTTCAGACCAATCACGAGTGTTGGTTTTATTTTTATTTCATGTAAATCTTCTTAAAAATGTTATACATATATTAAGTAATTATTATAAATTTTCCACGATGTCTAATTTAGATATTTACGGGGAACTTATCATACAATTTATAACATGGCTGAAGCATTGTACAGGGCATTATCATCCGGTCATTATCTTTTGTGATAATGCCCGGTGCGTAGTCATTTTATATTGTTTTGTTGAAAAAAAATAAAATGGCTAAACCATTCCAATAAGATAAAATTCGCCCTGTCAGGAATTGAACCCCGGCTGCGCGGATGCCGCTTTGACGTCTGTTGTATACGGGGTCATTCTCTACTCTATCCCCACATGTACTATAGGAATAATATCCGAGGGGTCCTAACACAAATGGTTATTGGCCCGAGGGATGGAAAATGTAATGCCCAAGCCCGAAGGGCGCGGGCATTACTTTTTTTCCATCCCGAGGGCCAATAACCATTTGTGTTAGGACACTAAGGATTTTATTCCGTTTATTATATGAATTTAAACATTATTTACCCGCAATTCAGATAATTTCTTCCAGCGGGCATAACCACTTGAAGTTATGA
>LQRL01100028.1:4289-14657 GCA_001703475.1 Hydroides elegans
ACGGAACAAAATAAACAAACTTGCGCCAAAACTGCGTAGTAAATTCTACGAAACCAAACTCAAACACCTTGCTGATGACGATCCAAAGCAATGGTGGAAGCACGTTAAAGCACTAACGGCGCAATCGATGCCCGACCCGGAAGCCGAGCTCATGTCCTTGGCGCTCGAAGAGTCCAACGGAGATATGCGCGCTCTGGCAGACAAAATAAACGACTTTTTTTCAATCAGTTTCCGCAGATTTACCACCACTAGAGCCGGATAACGAATACACCAGAGTGACCTCGGCATTTCCAGAAGATCTAGTCATACCCATAGAGGAGGTAGAGGACAACCTCGCCCGCATGAAGCTCGGAAAAGCCCCAGGACCGGACAATATCCAATCTTGTATGCTACGGGATCTCGCACCCTACATAGCCGGTCCGGTAACGGCTATATTCAATGCTTCGCTTCGGGAAGGATATGTACCGAGTGCATGGAAGGAGGCATATGTCACCCCGCTACCGAAGAAAAGACCACCAAAGCAGATCGCAAAGGACATACGGCCTATTTCCCTCACCTCGTTGCTAGCTAAACAGCTAGAAAAATGCGTTATCAAACGTCTCAAAAGTACAACGGATACACTCATAGGCGAAAACCAGTACGGCAATTCGAAAGGGTTATCAACAACGCATCTTCTTGTTAGACTGCTGGATACGTGGCTGAAGGCTTTAGATACACCAAACAAGGCGGCTCGTGTTATATTTTTAGACTACACGAAAGCTTTTGACCGAATGAATCATCACAAGTTAATGGATAAATATCGCAAATTGGGGGTCCACCCCGTTCTTCTACGCTGGTTGGCCGCATTCCTACAAGGGCGTCACCAGCGCGTGAAAATCGGCGACAAAATCAGTATGGCGAAACACATCAGAGCAGCCGTGCCACAAGGTGCGATACTTGGCATGGAGGCGTTTATTGTGATAATTGATGATTTGATCACCGAATCGGACATCGATAAATATGTTGACGATACAACACTACGCGAAATAATCAATCTGAGAGCACCCGACGATTCCAAATTACAACAATCTCTGAATCACGCAGTGCAATGGACTAAGTCCAACGACATGGCAATAAATGCGAGCAAGACAGACGCGATGAACATTTGCTTCTCTAGCAAACAAACCTTCGAAGCAATAACGGTAGATTACGTCCCCATTGAAGAGGTTCAATCAGTCAAACTCGTGGGAGTTCACATACAAAGTGACTTGAAATGGAATACTCATATCGACAGTATTGTGAAAAAAATCTCACCCCAGAATACACTTTTTGAACCAACTTCGAAAAGCAAGGGCACCAGAAAAAGACATGCTTAAATTTTATTAAGGCATAGTGCGACCGGTGCTCGAATACGCCTGTCCTGCGTGGAGTACATCGCTACCCAAATTCCTCTCGGATAGAATTGAATCGGTTCAGTAAAGATCAATGAACATTATATACCCGGGACTACGCTATACCGAAGCTCTAGATAATGCGAAACTAACTACATTACACGCACACCGGAACATGTTATGCAACCAATTTTTCAAACGGATAGAAAATCCAAAAGACAGGTTGCATACTATACTACCCCCCTTGCGAAGCTCAAATACGAAATACGAAAGGGGCAAAATACGAACAGAACGATACAAAAACTCTTTTATACCATACTGTGTCAGAAACTTCACATAGCAAAAAAAGAAAATATTTGTTTAAAAATCAGTATTTTAGTGTAAACAGTATTATTATAAGCAAGTAGTTTTAAATGTATACTCATCTATTATCATGCTTATTTGTTATCATATAAAATTGTTTTAGTATGTATACCAATTCAATGTATTCACATTGCAAAACCAATAAAAATTATCTTATCTTATCTTATCTTATCTTGTAAATCAAATATTTTAATAATGTACCGGATTTTTTATCATATTATTTAAAGAACAGGATATAAGTACCAACTTAATCATTACATTAAGATATAGTTTTATAATTATTGTCTGTTTTTTCTATGATTGATTTACCCTTTACAATTATTTATAGGATTGTTGTACTTTTTTTCTAAACAAATCTTACAAAATCTTCCTATCGACAAAATTCTGGGTATACGTTCAAATCAAATGTTCTTTTGTACTTTTTCAGAGTTACCGATATGATATTCAGACTGACAGGAGTTTCAGGTACAACGCTTTTGTATTTTAATCCGCTTAAAAGTTACTTCTAAATCATTCCATATTCTATAATTACTTACTTTGTATTTGGACTTGATAATTAAAACAACAAGATTTTATAACAATCGTTTATAGGTATTTAAACAAAGCAAAGGCAAATGTGAATCAATATCTGTCGTTTTATGTAAAACTAGACCCTTAATGGTTAAGAAAAACAATTTTCAAAAATATATTTGAAAGCATAAGGGTCATATTTTAAATATTTTATCTATATGAAATGACCTCAAACTTATTTCATATATCACATGTTTGCAATGCATACGTACATATAACGCATATAGTCCTAAACAGGAAACTGAAATTATCCTATTGTGAACTTTTGAATTAACATTTTCAATATCTATGATATTAGCAAGCCCACATAAAGGCTGCTTCATAACTTGCAATAATATAACAGCTCAACTTATCCTTTAAATTAGTCGTCGTATATGCTGTCGCAATGCCGCCTAAGCCTCATTTTGCTTTATATAATCATTTACTTCATGTGACCTAGTTGTTAATGACATGATACAATTACATGCATAAAATACTATCCGCTCAATTATGCGGCGAACAAAGACAGGCACAGAGCTAAAATCCAATAACATGCGTTAAGGCACCGCAAGATTTCTTTGTGTTCGTGCTATTAAGATTATCCAAGGGAAACCAAGTAAGCAAGCATACAGAGGGCTTACGTGTTTTTGCCTAGGGTATACGTAGACCCAACGTAAGGCCCCTACCTATGAGCTACATTTGAGTCATTTACACCATAAGACATTGGTAGGTCATATATTTGGTCTTTCTTATTTTCTAAAACCCACATTCCTTGGCTAAGCCCACATCGGGACTACGTTCGGTTTTTTATTGTATCATACATAAAGTATATTTACATGTTTTGGTACTAAGCTATCCAAAAGAAAAGAATGCGCGTTTAGCAAGTACAGTACAGTTCAGTTAACATGACTATATGTCTAATGCCAATCACAAATAAAACAGACAAACGCTTATAAGATATATTCCAATTTAGCAGTTCTATTAGCTATGAACAAACACGATAAAATTGACACAATTTTTGAGACGATTGTTAAGTTGTGATATTCCATTAAATATATATCGATTACAAATGAAATTTTTATACCACTTCTTGCAGATGATTTTTTTACGAAATCATAAAAGATAATAAATTAAAAATTCAAAATAAAAATCAATACTACTGCCGTTAGAGACACTTTGAAAAGATAAACATATACATATATAATGTGTTAAACTTAAACATTTATGTAAAGTTAAGTTATTGTAAATGTAATATACTATAGCTGAATTCTGAAAATTACAAAATAATCTCGCAACAACTATCAAAAACTCTTGAAAAATTTATACAACGTTATATGCTTCGTTGGTCATTCTCCTGTATTAGAGAGAGAGAGTTTGTAAATAAAGATTATTTATCCATCTATCTATCCATCCATCCATCCATCTATCTGCCTATCCATCTATCCATCTATCTATCCTTGTGAATCAGTTTAACGAGACCTTGCAAACAATTGGCGGATAAACACGCAACGAAAAAAACCGAGCAGTTAAACCTAGGAAACCCCCTGATATAACAATGAAATACATGAGCAAAGACAACAGAGGTCGACGATTGACACAAAGATGGCATAAAACGCGATCAAATATGGATAAAGAAAGATTATTGCACAAAGAGACCGAGTGAAAAACATGACTCAACAGGCTCTCACCAAGACAGAGTCGGATAGTAAATATATCTTTCGAATGTTTCAAGAACTCCTCAACGATTACAAGGCAAATATTTCATCCGCCGCACCACCGGAATAACTACAATAAGTTTTTATCAAGAATATCAAAGGTCTTAAAGCCCGTTTCAACACTCACATTGACCATAAATCCAACGAATCCAACGAAATAATAAAAACTCTCGGTTTGAAACCTTCTCATCGGTCGATCTCGAGTATTATAAAAAGCTCATTCAGTTCGCTCCCAACAAGACGTGTGAATAAGACCCGATCGCAACAAGTATTCACAAATCCGTCACTCACACAGTCACATCGGTAATTCAGAAAATAATAAACACGTTGTTTTCGAACGAAAAAGTGCCCGTAGTTTATAAAACCGCTCTGATCAAACCGCTCATCAAGAAAGCAGGTTAAGAAACTATCCACAACAACTACAGACTAGTTTCAAATCTGCCATTTGTTCCAGTTATTAATCAATTAGACACACAATCGGATTTGAACTAACTTGATGATGACCTCTAATCCGCATACCGGTCGAATCACTCCCCTGAAACTGCCCTTCCCGACTTTTTAATATTCTTCTCGTTGTCATTGACAATCGCAGATCGATCCTTGAAATGCTGAACCTAAGTGCGGCCTTCGACACAATAAACCACGACGTTATGCTCAAACGCTTTAAGATCTTGCAGGGTATGGATACGCAAATCATACAGTGGTTTGACTCGTACCTTCGAGGGCGCACGAAGCGAGGGGTTGTCCGAAACCACATGTCTGACGCCCTATTCGTCGAGGTTAGCGCAGTGCAAGGCTCGAAGATAGGTTGCCGTCTAAACAAGATATACGTCAAACCCCTCGGCAAACTTCTGAAACACTCATAATTTTATAATCAAGGCTATGTTGATGATAATGTCATCTGGATAATAGTGCACCCTACCTCGGAAGCAGATGTTCGATTCGGATTACATTCGCTAGAGTCCATTCTAGCTGATGTGGGAAAATGGATGTTTGCTTTTAAACTATGCCCCAAAGAGTCCCAAACCGAGGTTTTAATGTTTTGCGCTAGACCGTCACACAAAACAAAATAACCAACTGCATACATCAGATTGAGAGCGAACGTATCGAACCATCTAAAGGTGGGAAGAATCTCGGCGCTATCTTAGACTCTAAGCTGACCTTCAAAAAAAACATATTTCGCATGTTGATAAGTCTTGCAGGTTCCATACACGCAGGACATGGTACATTCATCGATACCTTTACGAGAAGACCGCTAAACGTTTGATGTTTGTCAATGTGATGAGTAGGGTCGACTACTGTAATACCCTCCAGATATACCTTCCCGAGAAATGTATATATATCGACTCCAAAGGGGTTCAAAATGCGGCGACCAGACTCGTTAGGCTCACTCCTAAACGAAACTCAATCACTCATACTTTAAGAGAGAGCACTGGTTACCAATCCGATGTTGAATAAAGTATAAGATTGCAACATCCATGCACTCGTGCACTCGTGCATGTACGCCGAAGCACCGATCTCTCTCAAAACTCTGATCAAGTCCAATGTTTCAGCCAGAGACCTCCGCTCATCATCAAACTCAAACCCTTTTGCGCTTAGTGAAACAAACTATCCTTGGTAATCGCGCATTTAGCATGGCAGGCCTGAAAATCTGGAAAGAACTGGAAAGAAGTAATATACGAGTAATTGATAAGGCCGGTTATCTAGATCACACTAGTACCATATTTAGAAAATATAAAATGTTAAAACTAATAGATATGTTAATGCTAAATACATGTATATTAATGTATAAGGCAAATAGGGATTCGTTGCCAAAACATATTCAACCTAGTTTTGTCAAAAATAAAGAGGTTCATAAGCACAATACAAGGCGTAAAAATGATTTCTATTATCGTCAAACAAGCACTTAAATGAGAAAAATGTCTGTACACCAAAAAAGTATAGAGCTATGGAATGGTCTTCCAAATAGTACAAAAAAACAGTGTCACAATGTTTAAACTTAAGGCGTATTTAAAGTTACATATATTAAACAAATATTAAAATATTTAGCGTAAAATTGGTTATAAAAATGCTATGTTATAAACCGTTGAAATATTCTCCATTTTTAAGCTGTGATAAATAATATATCATTATGTGATAGTGTAGAAATAGTAAAATTTACATGGGGCTGGCATTTCTTCAAGCCAGTACCTTTTCGTAGTTGTACAATAAGGGAGTTCTACATTTCTTGAAAATTATATATTCGCGGATATTTAACCAATTAAAGGGGGTGAAACGTGGAAAATCGCTCTAGTAGACGCATACTTAGAGTACATGTGCAAATTCAAGATCAAAGTATGTATTAAAGTATACTATTGTTTATTTAATTTTGTGGTTGATAAGTGTTAACTGCCTGAAATCTTTCCAAAAAAATCCAATTTTCAGAGGTTTTTTTCCTATATGTTATACCAACGGTTCTCCCCCTTTTATTATGAAGACATCCGCGAATATATATTATCGAACTCCCTTATTACGTTAACAAATATATCTATATCTAAAATACATGTTGTAAATTGCATACATGTCAAATGGCGAAATAAAACATCGTTTATCGTTATCGTTTATCGTTTAACTACCAATCGAACTCAAAAATATTAGACAATTGTCTAAGTTTAAATAAAGTCTCAAAACATATTATTTTGGTAAAGCGTTTCCTGTGGCCGAAAATGTCAAAAGGCACATCTACACATCGAGACCTTTCATTTGAGCCTATAACCAAGTCTCAATGACCTTTCGTTCAAACGTTCTAGCCCGTTCAAGAAAGCGATGACATAAGAACAGACGGACGGACACCCAAACTCTATACGCACCCAACTTTCGGGTTGGGGCCTAAAAACCCACCTTTCTTTGGAATTGTTACACCAGAGGTGGCAGTGAAACACTATTTCGGGGTTTTAGCGGCTTTGACAGGAGTTTGTACTCATCCCAGAAAAGATGTTGAAAGGGCGCTTTTTGTGATGATGGAGGTTTGTTTGCATCCATGTTCTTATTTATAAAACGTGCTTATGGTGCAATAATGACTCTTTGATACAATTTGTCAAATAGTTTAATAAGAAATATGTATTTTTGTGAGCGATAATAGGTCAGGATATAGGACATTTGTAATTTATTTTGTAAAATGCAGGGGTGTACCTTAACCCGAAATTGACGGTCGTGCAAGCGCGACCGTCATCCAAAACGACACACGCGCGGACGAAATGACATTCGCATGCAATATTCAACGTTGATACCCTGCTAAAAGCGACTTAGCGAGCGCCGAAGGTGCGAGCGCAATTTCTATATCCATTTGGATATAATTGGATTGTAAAAAGTTAATTTCCATCAAATGGACATTCGCATTAGCGCGAGTGTCGTCTGAAACGACACTCGCGCGGACGAAACGTCGTTCGAATATGCGGCCGTGCGACCGCTAGGGTGCACCCCTGAAAATGCATACCAATGTGTCCTTTTAATGAAGGTTTTTTGTAAATAAATCGATAAATCCTATTGGTTACTTGTTTAACTTAACTATTTAAGTTACAACTTGCATAAGTATATGCATCCAATATATGAGTTTTCAAAGTAGTTCTTTGTTCTTTCATTCTTGTTTGTTAACAGATTTACGACAGTAAAATCGCTCATTGAGAGATCATGTCCATACCATGGAGAGATGGACAGCAGATGAAGCAAGTGAAATATTCGACTAATTTGCGTCGCATGATCATGCAAATCAATGAACACAACATCGCCTGTCCATACAAACAAACGTTCGAAGAGCATGCCACTCGAACTCTGATCGATTGCGAGAATGACTATGATGTTTTCAGCACATCACGTCGCAAGGCTGTCTATCAACAACCCGTTGTACCACAAGACACAGTCAATAACCAAAAGTGTCATTCATCGGATCACACGGAAGATTGTCGAAGAACCGATTCGGGCTGCTCAAGCATTCCCGAGCATGCATACTCCGATCACACATACAGAAGTGACGTCGACTCATTCAGTGATGATGTCACAAAAAGTGACGTAGGTGTCGGAATACACAGTGACGATGACACGATATGTGCGCCTAGCCATTTCCCATTTTTGAATAAGATTCTTAAATCTCGAACTTTGTTGAGGCAGCAAAAACTACAAAGGGAGCAAGAATATGATTCTAATAAGATTGGGGGTATGGGAGTGGCTTGCTCAGATAGTGGAGTTGTATCTCAACGTTCTGATAAAACTTTGGATGAAAACGTTGGTAATAACAGCGATTTGGACACCAAGCAACCACATGTACCTTCGCTGACTGACTTTTATAACAACATGGCTAATCGATTACAGGATCCCGTCGATAATCTGGTAAGCTAAATTGACACTCAACTTTCTTTGTTGCTGATTGTTTGGTTTTATATTTTACCTATGACCCCAATAAATAAAGTTAAACTTTTTATTATGATAGCGAACATGCCGCATTCAGAATCTTGTATCTTGAAAACATTTCGAGATGTATTGCATTAATTGATATTCGGCTAATTCAGAAATAAAGCTTTACTATTTTTTTTATTATATATAATAATAACCACAGGAGGTAGGCGCATGGAAACTATGCAAGACGCACCACATCCCCGACCTTGACCTCAGCCTGCTACAGAGGCGCCCTCGGACGACGAGCGCTGTCAACTCAGCGACCCATGTGCGCAAACCTGTTCGCAACTCAACGAGCGACCGAATTCCATTTGGTCCTTCGCCATTTGTGTCTCGCACCCCGCTAGCTATGGCTCAGTGCGGGCTCATTGAAACCACCGTGGTGAGTTTTGTTTCCCAGTTGAAAACGCGCGGTGCGATACCTAGGCCCTATCTAAGGTGTATCAGGTATCCTGCCTTCAAATTTCGTAGATATATGTACATGTATACTGCCTCAGACAAAAGAGTAACTATCCAATGTTTGTAACACTTTCGAAAATCGTAATATTGGTGTTACAAGACTCGTTTGTTGAACTCCGTGAATGTTGTATTGATGCTTTAACTTACAGAAATCTGAAACGAAAACGAAACGGAATCCAAGAAGCGCCGGAAAACGAAGGAAGCACAAGGAGGAAAAAGAAAAGCCACCGCAAACAATGATAAAGTATGAAATGATTTTCATTGCTAGTGAAAAATGTTTATTAACAATTTATTTGTACGGACACTTCCAGTTATTTAACGAATTCTAAAACTTATTCATCTTAAATAGAAAAGAATAAATTTGACGAAAGCAACTATTGATTTTATAAAGATGAATTAGAATTCAAAACTGTACCAATAATAAACGGTTTTACACCCCCTCTTGCATTAATAATTTTAAAACATTCAAAGGACGTTTTGTACATAAGAACACTTAAAATCCAATTATTATTTTAACCAGTGGTCGGTTGATAAAAGAGAGTTCGCCGCGCGCCAAGCTGTCTGTGAACATGATCGACGCGCCCATTGCATACGGGTTCGAGCACAATCGAGGTCACAATGGATACATGCAGCAATACAGGTGGGTTTGTGGAAAAATTGGGAAGGGATGTGTCACAGTATGGTAATATCTATAAAATATGACATTACAGAAAATAAAGAAAATTGAGTGACTTTTTTCTGTGAAAAAAAAATACAAAAAGATGGGCTGAAGATTTCATTGAACGAATTTTATTAATTCTCTAAGAGTTTATTATCCCTCACAATTATTTGATTTTTTTTTTGATCATATAGAATTAAATTTGAAAATTTTGAGCGATTATCTCTTAATAATAATTGTATAAAGCTTTTCATATGAATTTCTCGCCTTATTCAGCCCCCTTTGGAGAGACATGCATGTTTGCTGATAGTGACTTAGACTGTTTAGAAATGACTACACGAAGAAGAAGCTGGAACACGTCCTCCTACAATGTGCACAGCGCTACCATGCGAGTCGCGAGCCCCTTGTTGTCCCTGTACCTACGGCTGCGGTCGAGTGTCAGGACGTGAGGCAGGGAGCGTGTATACAGCCAGACTCAGTCAAGGTAGAAGTCTATATTCATTTATAAGTTGGTTGTATGGCATAATATTTAAGGCAATATATACTGATGCGAAAATCAGGTTAGAATTCAATCATTGCAATGAAGCCGCCTTATCGAGTGTCAGGACGTGAGGCCGGGAGCCGTCAAGGTATGGTACGATGTGGTTTAATTATGTTTAGTATGTTACTATTTGGAGACAGTGATTTTTGCTGTGGGATTTTATCAATGGATGTGATCAATGCCAGGGATAATTCTAGGATTTTGAGGTTGTGCGCCGATGGCGCACAGTCAAAATTTGTGTGCGCCATTTTCGAGGGGTGTGCGCCATATGTATACTGTATA
>LQRL01100034.1:0-28241 GCA_001703475.1 Hydroides elegans
GACAGTTGTGTCATCTACAAACTTGAAACATGGTTGTTCTATCTTCAAGTCATTAATCATTATTAAGAACAGAAGGACTCCTAGAACTGTGCCTTGAGGGTGTTACCCCAGATTTCTATCCAGTCTGATAATGTTTCACCAATCCGGACTCTTTGACGGCGATTAGTTAAGAATGATTTTACTAGATTTATTAGAGTATCTGGTATATTAAGTAGTTTCAGTTTATCAATTAGGAGATATGGATCGATCCGGTCAAACGCCTTAGCATAGTCTAGTAACACTACTCGTACATATGTCCTTGATGTACTATCATCAGTTGCTCTATACCATTCGTGGACCATGTTGACAAGGGCGTGAGTTGTCGAACTTCCTTTGAGTGCTCCGAACTGGTTTTGGTCTATCTTGTCTTCAATACTTTCAAGTATCCAATTGAATATGAAACGTTCCAGATGTTTACTTATCAGGGGTGTAAGTGAGATAGGTCTCAGGTCTTTTTGCAGATTCCGAGGTGGTGATACTTTTGGAACTGGTGATATTATCGCTGATTTCCAGTCGGTAGGGATATGTCCTTCTCTAATGCACGAGTTGAATATACATGTGATTGCTGGTGAAATTATATGTGCGCAGTCTTTAAGTACCCAGTTTGGGAGACCATCAGGTCCTATTGCTTTCTTTTCGTCGATTCTGGACAGGCGTTTTTCAACTTCGTCAGTAGATATGATGTATTTATCAGGAGTAGTTTCACTAGGCATCGGTTTCACTGTGCAAAACGTGTAAGAAATATGTTCGTTATGTAATGATAAAGATAGAGCTTATGAGTAACACCTACTTCTAAAGGGTTCTTATTTTCGAGAAGAGAGGAAAAAAACTACTTGGCAAATATGTATTTACGTTTGCAAATGTTCATACCTTAGCCAGTATTATGAATACCAAAAACTGAGCTCTTAACTGATGTCATAGATGATAAAGTTTCATAGCAAATCGCAGCTCAAAACATTGTATTATTATGTATATCGTCGTTATTTTCGTCAAGTTCAAATATAGTTCAAAAGTGCTCAAAAAATTACTCAGAAATCGGTTGATTAAGTATTATAAGCATATGTGTAGTTTAAAAGGTTTTACTGTTATTCTTGTTGTATCTTGTACATTTACATGATTTTTGTACGGACCATTGTGTCCTTGTTTAAAGTGTTTTATTGGCAAACAAAACTTCAATGCCAATCTTAACATTAAAATGGACATTATTTTCACAGTGCCAGGGAATAAGAAGATGATAAAAATATGAAAAAAATAACATCTTAAAAAGGGTTCATGACAGAATTAATCCAATATTCTTAATAATGCATGTTATTTTGCATTATTTTTACCCTAAATTTGACTTTTAAAAATTTCAAATTGGTTGGCGAAAATATTTTTTTCAATTAACCCAATTTAAGGAGTGTTTGTCAGTTAACAATTTGTATTTTCTTTATTCGGTGAAAAAAAACGTTTAAGATCAGTTAAGCTCTTGTTCCTAATATAGTTGTGCCCTGACATGTCTATAAACAAAAACATCAGTTGTTTAATACACATATTAGGACGCACACTCTCATCTTGTTCGCTCAAATTTATCGAAAGTCAACGCGACAGCAATGTTCTGTAAAATGAATCCTATCTTTTAATTCATTTCCAAATCGCATATATTCACCATAATTGCATCACAATTTAGCCCTTACTTTTCAATAACTACTCTTTTCGTCAGTAATTATTGAATGTACTGTTGTTTTCCTCAAATAAATTTAACAATACAATCTAATCTAGGTCATTGATCAACGATTGATTCTTGTCTTTCGGCTCCCTTGGATCTTGTTAATTATGCTTTACTATCTGAAAAATCATCGTATGTCACAGTTTTCCGGGTTAAGATGATATGATCAGATCGACATGTACACGGTGCTTTTTAACACAAAGAAGACTCAATATATACAAACATGCATTCTAAGCTGTGTCATTCCACAGGCGTCAGATGTCTTGATAACAATACCACACTGTTATATATGGATGTATACTACTGTTATAATTGGACCAGTTGGGCCATTTTGAATTACAAATCAAACATTTAATCTCACAGCTTTTATTCCGTCGATACGATTGAAATCGTCGTTGATGGAGTGTCGAAGCATTTTAAACACCTGTATTGAGTTCTAACATGGCTAATTCATTAGGAATATTGTCCTAGGCATGGAAATTCATGTCGATATTGTGATACATAAAATAATCCAGGTGAATGTATATCAATGATGCTGTTTTACTGTATAACAAAGGAGTGTACGATATAGCCTCGCTATTTGAATGTATTTCAAACAAAATGTATTGTAGGACTGGTGTTTATTGCTGTTATAAATTATTTCCCTTACATGTTTCATTGTTTCATCTAATGAGTGTGTTAAATTGTTTCATTTGACAAAAGATGAATGTAAATAATATCACTGTGTGACACACAATCAACTATATATTACTCGTATTGTCCATTTGAAGTATGAATATTTTAATTGCTTGGTTATAATACCTTACAGAACTACTAAATAAGCTAAATTAATAATAATTCATGTAATAAGCACTTATTAAAGAGCGGCTAAAGAGCGGAACGTTTGCGTGTTGATATGCATTGTGTAATCCTATGTTGTGATGAGATGAGCTAAATAGAAGTTAATATCACAGAACGCATTTTTTTAATTTTCAATGATTTAGATATTGACATGGTATTGAATTTAATCTAACATGTGTTGTTAAGCAGTAGTATACCCAAATGCTCAAATAACATGTAAACTACAACAGTGTTTTCAATATGCCTCAAATAAATAACTGAAGTAAAAAGTAGCGAGAATAATCACTTCATCATTTATTTAGCTAGGTAATATTGGTTTGTTATATATCATGTATCAGAATTTTACAAAATTACATAGCTTCCACAAACTATTTCTGCAAAAAGCGAGATTGTAACGATAAAACTTACTGATATGATAAAATATACAAAATAAAAGATGCAAGCATCATCCAAAATGAACAAAGTAACATCTTACATTATAAGACACATATTAAAAATATGATTCGTAACAAATCATCAAAATAGAATAAAAGTACTCTTAATATGTTCAAAAGTGAGATGAATGATTTAAAAAAAAATTGAAGATGATATTTCAAACAAGTGACAATCTTTTATTGTTTGCCCGGAAATTAAGTGTATGAACGAAAGCCAACCGTCAATCGATGAAATTTAATGCTTTGACAACATACAATGATGTTATCAAACATTAAATAAATTCTTCTTTTGTATATCAAATAACATTTAAATCAAATTCACAAATAAATGCCTTTGAAACAGGGCAACGAACATCATTCCATCCAAACATTCCATTATCCCACAACCGCATCTCATTACAATGTTCTCCTGCTGTGCCACCGTTACTTGGTTCATTGATGTTCCAATTTACAAAAGAAGAAAAGCTACAGCGTCCTGATATCCATTCCCAATTGCCTTCATCAGACTCGTCAGTACCACCCAGATGCACTTTATTCCAACCTATATGATAAAAAACAGATATAATAAACTGAATACTTAATACTTAAGAAATATATACAATAAAATATTATAATGTGATTGAAGAATGAATGTTTTTTTTTCATTAAATATTTGCGAACCATGCCGAATCATGCCATGAATGTCGGTTCAAAACCCTCGGTGAAAAAAAATCAAAGATGCAATTGTATTTCATTGTCGTGAACCCAATGTAGAAGAAGGTCCATTTACGCTTAAACTCATTACCTCGTTCTTGCATGATTTGTTTGACAATATTGTTTGTTTGCTCGTCGCATACAGTCACAAGGCTTCCTCCATCATTACTGCAGGTATTTGTGGCGTTGTACCATGTCATCAAATCCTGATACGCTTTGTAACAACGGCCATCTAATAATGCTTCGCAATCTGATTAAAACCAACGATAATATCAAATTTTAAAATTCTTGAGCTATTTCAACCAGATAAAACATGAAGAATAATTACTTCTAATGCCTAAATATTCAAATCAATAAAAAGTATTTGTCTTTTGATTTCACTTAAAATAACAGGAATACAGGAGAACATAGCTTATCATTATGACTTACCTTCAAAGCGTGCTAGTTTACTATTTATCAGCCACAGATCTTCTGTCTGTACTGGTCCATTACCAGAAACACTTGAAAGTGTACACATCGTCGGAGGGTCAGTTGATTGTATCCCCACACAAGATGTGTTTTGGAAACATTTAGTTACATAGATAAACCATGATACATATCCATAGTCATTTCTGCAATCCCATAAGCTTAAATAGTCAGTCAATATATGTGACTCTATATCAGCTGCCCTTATTAATGTCCTCGGGTTACCTAAACAACTTGATGAATGACACGTTCGAATACTTAAAACGAATAACAAAATAGCGCTTTGAAATGTATAAGCCATGCTTATGCTGCGTAAGTTAAAATAAGTGTCGTTTATTTATAACGTACAATAGCGACAGTTGTAATCTTAACTATAAGCAAAATATTTTTGTCTCTCGTCTAGATATACACATAACATCAAATGTTGAATAAAAATAGGATCGAGCATGTTGTAAATCCTATTTATTCATTACTTATTCAGATAAAATATCCGTGCACCAATATGCCTCATATTTCGACCAGGGTATAACAAATAAAGTTAGTGTATAATGCACAAGGCAGACGGACATCAGATCACGTGTTGTACCAGGTTTGCATAGAATTTATTATGTATCATTGTTGAATGATTGTGTACTAAGCTTCAAACAAACATTTGAATTATTGAAACATGTCACCCATGAGCATGGACACTATTACTAATATTTGTTGGACTGATGTGTTCAATATTATTTTAAGTGCAAAATCAACATTTTTGCAAATAAAAAAAAACAAAAACGCAAAATGAATGATTTGAAATATTTCTATCGGTCATGTGACTTGATCTAATATTCTATTTAAAGGATTAAACTTTTTTTTTATTTTTACAGATCCCTTTGTATCGAGATTGTGTTTTTATTTTTTACAAAATCAAAGCACATCCTGTTAAAACTAAGTCTTGGACGCATAATCCGTACATATCTATACATTCACAAGGAATTCGGTATACTCTTTACGGTATCATAACAAATAAGCAAACTTTACAAGCAGCAATTGTTCTATTATGTTGGATGTGTTCACCTCGTATTAAAAAAACAGCATGATATAGTTGGACTATCATATAAATTAAAACTGTTCGTATTATTCTTGATGATATTTTATCTAGCTCCTTGTGTGTTAAACAGTTTATCATACCTTGATATTTTCTTCAGGTCATTGCTGGTATTTTTTTCAAATAAATTAAACCTAAATTCAATAAACCCTTATTTAGAAAATAGAAAAACTTGTTATTTAACCAAATACATGAAATAAATAATTGTCCTCCGAAGATAATAATTACCATTGAGGCTGCATAACTAAGATCCATAATGCACATGGTATGATGTATAGAATTTATTACAATCCAACGTACATATATCAACCATACCTTCCATAACTACCTTATGATCTGAAAACGATGTCTAGCTTGGATTCAAATTCTGGATGCTTTATTACACAGAACTTGCATTCACAACGATACGATTCAAAGGTATTGAACAACATAAACATTTCGTCTAGTTGCACAAAATAACATTGATGAATAATCTGTTATTACTTATTGGGCGTTGAGTCAAGAAAGCAATAATTGAACTAGTTTAAAAATAAAAAGTTATGAAATGATATGATATTCGGATGTATTCAAATTCAACTATGCAGCTATTGAGTTAAATTGAAAGGAATCATGTCTTTTAAAATCCATCAAAATCGATTAAGGGGAACTCAACACATACATGTTGAATTTGCAATTGATCATGCAAAATGTGTTATACGCGGCATAATTAGTAAACTAAATAATTTAGTTATTGAAGAATTAACTGTTACACGAATAAGCATATGACTCCTATTGTATACACGTGCATTTCTTTTATATTGTATTATGCTGTAGTCAAACACAATTATATGTAAACTTTAACTTTAAAAGACATGTGATTGGTTTAATTATTCAAACATCGTTTATTGTATATATAGTTTTTAATGCTTAATGTCAGAACACATCTATCCTCAACATTGTTCACTATACTTGAAATAAGAGAAATTATTATTTTTTCTTCTGATCACTGCTGTGCACTCGATATTTCATTATATAATTTTCTTTAATTTTTTATCATCAAGAGTAAATGGAACCCGATGATTTGTACAGCTGGCATTTTTCCATTGAATATTCCCATTATCACAAGAAAACATTGGCAGTTCTCTCCGTTGCCGTTGCTCGGTTCTTCTGGATACCAATATTTAAAAGATGAAAAACTACAATGCTCGGATATCCATTGCCAGTTGCCCTCATTTGCCAGATCTGTTTTGCCCATAACAATATAATTCGCATCCAACGGATATACACAGAATCAAAACTAAATGAATTAAATATATATATCACTATTAATAAATACATATAGGGCACTTATTTTATTGAAATGTAACATGAATGGTTTAGATTATGTGTTTTTATTATTTATGAGTTCATTCACTACTAATGTAAAATTAGTCAACTAAAAAGTATATTCAAATAGCTCTTCTAATGTTAAACCTTTTAAAATGAACTATGATCTAATAAAGTTTATAGCAATGTCTTAAATATTTTGTTTATCAAATTTATATGATATCCGTAGCATAACTGTTTGAAAATAAAGCATGCATAGAGCTCGTAATGACTTGCCATCTAAACGTTACAGCTCACCAATGGTCAACTGTGATTCTTTTATTACTTAATGCATCTAAAAGCACGCTTATCGCAGATACGTTCGAACGTATCCATACATGTTTGGAAACATTGTGTTTTTATAACATTTAGCAACATTAAGAGACTTTAGACTGGTTGTTATCAATTTTTTTTGCCATCACGTTATCTCAATGATTTTCCAGGCTGGAATCCTAACAAGATGAGATACACTCTTTTTCAGGTTCAAGTTTATTGGTTGATTTATTTTTATATAAACTATGCTATAGTTTATATGCCAATTTAATTTTAAAGCGCACATATGTATATCTTACATACACAGAGTTATATGTTAAGTGAATATCAAAACGAACTAGATTACATAATGCATAAATTCAGTACTTTGCATATGCGTTTCGAAAACCTTCCAACATGTCTCCCCTCTTCGCAAAATATCCAAAAATATAACAATTGTTAATAATGCATGTAAAACACGGAAAACATAGATATACTTTTAATATTGTTTGTTTTCTTTCAAGGATAATATTAGCATTGTTTCTATTCGAAAACCGATGAACTACTATCAAATGCTACCTACTATCATCCACAAACTAAATGATATTGATTAAAAAGCATCCTCTTTTGTTATTACAAGCACACATTTCCCGGGCATTTATATGTATTATTATGTATCTCTTCCTTGGAAATGGGATGCAAAATAGTTTTTTATCAATGCATGCAAATTAAGGGTAACATAGATAAACAAGACACCCTGCCTTTTCAAGTACTGTATGGGCATCGTTACTTATCGACCACGTCCTCATTTTTCAAAACCATATTTTATCAGATCATACACTCCATATCCATTGATGAAATAAAAAAGGAGGAAAATGCCGCTCCATTGTCATATCAAGGACAAACTTCTAAGATAATTAGATGAGATGCTTTGAGTGCTTTGCGATGGAATGCAACAAAATGACATCAGTTAATAATGCATGTAAATTACGGGTTATATTGATAAACATGCTATACTGCTTTTTCATCGATTGTATAGGTATTGTTCTTATACGATCACGCCCCTTATTTATCAAATCTACCTTTTATCAAATCATGCCCTCAAAACCATCAATAAACAAAATATTGTTGATAAAACAATTAATGAAAAACACTTATGCAATTAATCTTTAATTAATTCTCAGAAAGCTTTAGCGTAACATAATAAACGTAAACAGGTCTAAACGCAATTACCTGATACAGTCATATTATCAAATAAAAATTAATTATCTGTGTCAATGTACTAAACAGAATGATACTTAATATAACAAAATAATTTCTATCTTAATAGTTAAACCAAAGGTAAACCCCGACTAAGGCAGCCTTAATTGTTTAGATTATACTGGGATCGCATTGATGAACCTCTTGAAAAGTGGATTTTTTAATTTAATATCAGATGGGCGTTGCTTTTAATTGTCGATGTAGCTTACAATAAATGATACGTAGAAAAACGCCCTCTATAATCATAAACAAAATTAAATAAGTAAATAATGCATTTTTCATCAGAAATGTATCTTTGAATACGTGTGCTCCTCTTTATATATAGTACTCGTTGAGCTAATTGAAGTGGCTGATTTTGGTAATTTCAAAGTTCATATAACATACAATTATCAACAAGGCATCACATATCAGGTGTTAAAGTCTTGCCTCTAGTAGGTCATATTTGAACATGATTTTAGAGAGGCTTTAGCTCAACAATATAAAATAAAACATATCCTATCTAAATTATCTGATATGGAAACATTACGAATCAAATGAAAGGAATTCACAATAAACGGTTCAATTGTTTCTATTAAGATAATCAAATTAAATAAAAACTCAACGTTAAGGAATTAAAGTACGTTATATTTCATGTTATTAAAGCTCTAAAACATGAGCAGCCAAGTTTCAAACTAACGTAAACTGATTATATTGCATACATAAGTATAACTGCAATATATGCAAATATTTGGAAAATACAATTTTAAAAGGACAATGTTTTGATCATTTATTTTTTATTGGTGTAGAAAAATAGAAATAGTCAGTTATGCGAATGCAATATTTTTATTAAATAACATAAAGTATAAGAAATGATTTATACACAAATCCATGATTTTATTATAATTGTTCTAATTGCTAAAGACGTTGAAATGTTGAATATCCAGGGGCGTTTTTTCCAATTCATTTTATATTTTATTTATTTTAGTTTTTTATCGTGAGTTTTTTGAGTGCTCATTAGTTGCTTATAAATGGATTATTACTTTCAATTATACTGCGTATCAATACGACTTCTATTCATAAGTATTGCAATTAACCATCGTTTTGATGCTCCAATCATTTATTCATGATACATTTTGAGAAAAAAACTATATATACCTTGTTTAGCATTAATATTATCAATTAATTAATTATACATTCAAAATACAAAATTGTTATCTTAGACATCATAAAAGATTAAGTATCTCTTTCTAGTAATGCATTCAATTATATTACAAATTATTGAAATCGGGTCCCGTTAAAAAATTGTCTGAATCACATTATGCTTAAACCTTATAGCCTATCAAACAATATTTTAATCGAATTCGCAAATAAATCTCACTGAAGATGCACAGTACAAATCATTCCATTCATACGTTTCATTATCATGTGGCCGCATTGATAGACAGTCCTCATTTCCTCTACTGTTACTAGGTTCTCCTGGAAACCAATTTTCGAACGTTGAAAAACTACAGCCTTCGGATATCCATTGCCAGTTTCCTTCGGAATCCTTGTCAGTACTACCAAGCCAAATTTCATTTATACCTATCGAATATATAAAAAAAATATAATATAAAATATCATTTCCAAAGCATTTTTTTTACTAAGATATAAGTCATATTAATAGTTTTGTATTGATACAATCATTCTCACTCCGCGATGAATAACATTTCCATACATTTATTTTGCTTCATCAAGCTATAGTAACGTTTGCATACTCTTCCAAACATTGCTCTGTTTATTCAAGTTATGTTCAAGTAGTGTGTTTACTCGCTCATTTTGCATACGGGATGTAATCCATGATCTATTCAAGTGTTTTGTTTTCATGCTCATGTTGAATATGCTATTTGTCATATTAACTTTTCAACTCGATTTTGACATAAATATGACAAACTCGTATGCAACGAGCAACAAATAAAAAGAAATAAACAGAATCACGTTTTTAAAATTGTGAAAGACATAAGCTTTTAAACGTTTTCTGTTAACAAGAATTACCTTGTTCTCGCATAATTCCTTCAAGCATGTTGTTGGTTTGCTCGTTGCATACAATCGGAAGATGTCCCCCATTTTCATAGCAAGTGTCACTGGCATTATACCATGTCATCGAAATATGAAATGCTTTAAAGAAGCGCCCATTGAAATACGCATCGGCATCTGGTGAACAATACATATGCACGAATAATAATTCTTAAATGCATTAAACAACCATTATTGCAAACTTAGTCAATTTGTAAAAAAGGTTTTCAGTTGACCAAGGGTAATTTGAAATTAAACGCAAAAAACCTTTATCTCAATTATGGATATGGCAACGTTATAAAATAAGTTATGTAAACAATTAATTAAGGCACTGTAATTACATACTTAAGCCTATAGCATGTAAAATAATTATCTTAATGGCTAACCTTCAAACCGTTTCAGCTTATTAGTTATCAACCAAAGTTTATCTGATTGTATTGTGTCATTACGTGGAATATCAGAAAGTACGCAGATTGACGGAGGGTCAATTAGATGTATCCCTACACAACTTGAGTTCCGGAAACATTCAGCGACATAAATTGACCATGAAGCATAATGGTGATCAGCGATATAAATTGAACCATGATCGCTATTGCAATCCAGGAAACTTAAGTATTCATCCAACATGGGTGACTGTAAAGCGTTTGCTCTTTTTAATGTTTTATCGACGCTATCGCAGCTCAGTGAGTGTCCAGGGTTTGTGCTGAACAAGATGAGAAACGCAACGTTACGAAATTTGTTCAGCATGATTTCGCTTATTTGAATATTATTTTTTAAGTAATTATTTTCCGTGATATGCTATATAATGTGCTATGCATAAGTAAAACATATTAGAATAATATCCAACCATAGGCAAATTAAATGTGCTGTTAAAATAATAACATTCATATAAAACAAGGCATGAACGAGATAAATGTGGGATACACGCTATAACCTTGACTAGTTGATTGCTAACTCAAATGCAACTTCCTATTCATCAACAACTTGTTTGGGACAATAGTGTAATGCAATTAAGATGGTTCAAAATGCATGATGTCGACGTTAAATAGAGAGATTACAGATCATATTATGCCATCGCCTTTTCATATATTGTATAGATATTGTTGTTGGTCGATTGTGTCGTTTTCAAAACTATCATTCCATTTACGAATGACCTTGACATCCATAGGGAACATTATGTCGATTAATCACCGTGTTTTCATAAAAAATCTATTAATCTATCACTGTTGCCATCCTTACAAATGGTATGAATATTTAAAGAATTAATGAAGGGGTCATTCCTTTGTCATTGACAAAAACTGTTAAGATATTTAACAATAAGAAACAATACATCAAAATTGATTATTGAAAGTGGTACATTTATTAGAAGTTAATAAAATTAGAGTGATATATAGGTAGCAAGCCTAATAACAGTAATTAACTTGCATTATGTAACCAAACAGCTTGCCTAGGCTAGCACACATAGCTGATTGGCGAATGCATTTTCAAGCAATACGTTGCATTGACTCTGATGGACATTTGAAGGGTTATGTCCTTAACATACATATACGTTGTAATTAAATGAGAAGCAAACCTTTAAGCACACCACTATCTACAACTCACCTGTTTGAATTTGATAGTTTTATAAAAAAAACGTATTACGCTTTTACCTTATTAAGTTTGTGTAACAACCTTTTATGGGATCTTTTCAAATGCTTTTGAAAAGTCTTAGTATATGGTATTGATGTAAATCTCTTGATCAGGTGCGTTGCTTCATATGTCTATTACTTTGAGTAGTTGTATTATTGTGGAACGACCCGAATTGTTCGTATGAAATGATATTGGTTTCTGGGAAATGTACTATTATCAGCTGGCTCTAGTATTGTGGATACTATTTCCGTCAAAACTCACGGGTCTGTAGTTGTTGGGGAGGCTTCTGCTGACTTGTTTATGGAGAGCACTAATTTTTTGTTCTTTCAAAGCTTTAGGGAGTTCGCCATCCTCTCGGGATCAACCATATAGATAATGGTTCGCATATGGTCTTGCATGTCATCTTCAAGAATGTCATCTGAATCTGTCAATCTTTGTATTTAATATATTTATGTAAATGCTCAGTATCCGCTTTTTTGTAATTATATGTTCTCGTACTATGCTTTGATGAAAAATTGTGTATGTTTGGTATTCAAAATATAACACTGAATGCTCGCTTTTTCAAATTGGGCACAAGTCATAATGCCACTTATCATGGTTGGCTTGTGAAGACAAGGTGGTTGTGTCAACTTAATGGTGTAGAAATGTGTCTGTTTTGCTTTCAACGAATTCTTTGTCTCTACTTGCCTGTGCTATGATTTCATAATTTTTTTGAGTAGAAAATGCAGAAGAGGCAGTTATATGAAAACAATATATGGATATTTATTTGAGTTATTTTGAAATATTTAAAATTCAACACAAACTAAGTAAATAAAATGTTTCTTTTTAAAACAGAATCAGTTTATATATTCATTTGTATTTTATGCAATGGATTATAACTGATTATAACATAAAACTGTAACTGTATGATGCGACTTCAATTCATATAAGTGTTGTGAACTATCATGATTATTAAATGCAATAATTTTGTTCAATAATTAAATTTGAGAAACCAACAAAATATATAATGTTTAGCATTTATATGATTCATTAACTATGTATTCAAAATAAATGTTAAAGGATTTATAAAGAACGACTTAGCATCCTCCTCTGGTAATGCGATCAATTCGATTGCATATAATTGAAATTTGGTTACAATTTACACATGTCTCAATCCCATGATGCTCTTAAGTTTAGTTTAGCCAACGAATTTTCAATCAAATTCGCAAATGAATCTTATTGGAGCTGAACAATCCCTAAAATTCCATTCCATTCGGTTATCATATTCCAGGCCAATGTTCCCTCCATTCCCCGTTGTTTGGTTCTCCGTGAGACCAATTTTCAAGCGACAAACAACTACTGCGTTTGGATATCCATTCCAAATTGAGTCTATTTAGCAATGAATAAATCGAATTCGCAATTGAATCTTACTAAAGATGCACAGTCCGAATAATTCACTGGGAGACCAATTTTCAAACGGCGAAAACCTACAGCGTTTGGATGTCCATTCCCACTTGAATCTATTTAGCAATAATTTTATCGAATTCGCAAATGAATCTTACTAAAGATGCACAGTCCAAATCACTCCAGTCCATTCGGTTATCATATGGTCGCATTCCAGAACAATGTTCCATCCATCCCCCGTTGTTTGGTTCTCCGGGAGACCAATTTTCAAACAATGAAAACCTACAGCGTTCGGATGTCCATTCCCACTCGCCTTCATTAGCCTCGTCAGTGCCGCCAAGCCAAATATAATTGAAACCTATCGAATATATAAAATATATAACCGAGTATATATCGAAACCTAAAGTCAAAGTCAAAGTCAAAGTCAACAAGATTTATTTCACGCATGGTATTGACATAATAACGTATTTATTGATATAATTGAAACCTAATAAATTATTAGAGAAAAAACCATTTATATATATCATTATTGTTTTAAATATTGGATATGATTTAGTTTCAAATAATTGTCACCGAAAATAATAAATATTATGAACATTTATTGCTGATATAACCATTACCATGTTTTTCCATGATTTGTTCGAGTATTGTGTTGGTTTGCTCGTTGCATATAGTAGCAAGATGTCCTCCATTGTCATTGCAAGTATCTCTAGCGTCATACCATGTCATCCAATCGGGAAATGCTTTAAAGAAGCGCCCATCAAAATAAGCATCGGCATCTGGTGAGTGCAATATATGTACGAATATTTATTGTTTGAATGGTTAATTTACCATTATTCTATGAATAATCGATTCAGGAACAGGGGTTTGTGTAGACAAATGGCACTTTTAAAAGTTCGTGTTTTGAAACCAATTTATTATTAAGGTATCTCTGACATGTCATCAAATCATGATATTCTTTATAGAAGCGACCATTGTAAAATGAATCGCAATTTAATGAATGCAACATTTGTATGAATAATCATTATTTAATGGGCTTATTAACCATCAAAGGAGGTTAAGTCAATTTGGAAAAATGTTTACGTTGATTAATAGCTGTTTTGATATAAAACACTCAAAAGCAAACTATATTCCTCTAAAATTAATAACATTAATTTTTGATATGTGATTAACAAATTATATATATTCTTTGAAAATCAAGCATGCAAATAAAACATAAACTATCATTATGACTTACTTTCAAACATCTCTAGCTGACTACTTATCAACCACAGATAATCTGTCTGTATTGTTTCATTCCGAGGAATATCAGAAAGTACGCAGATTAACGGAGTGTCAATTAGATGAATCCCAACACAACTTGAGTTCCGGAAACAATCAGCGACATAAATTGACCATGACGCATAATGGCGATCGGCGACATAAAGTGAACCATGGTCGCTATTGCAATGCAGGAAACTTAAATATTCATCCAACATGGGTGACTGTAAAGCGTTTGCTCTTGTTAATGTTTTATCGACACTATCACAGCTCAGTGAGTGTCTAGGGTTAGTGCTGAACACGATGAGAAACACAACGTTACAAAATTTGTTCAGCATGATTTCGTTTATTGGAATATTATTGGAATATAATTGTTCTGTGATTTGATATATACTGTGCTATGCATAAAAAATATTAGAATAATATCCAACTTTAGGCAAACTAAATGTGCTGTTTAAATAATATAATTAATACAAAACAAGGCCCGAACGAGATAATTATAGATTAAGCGCTAGAAACCTGACTGGTTATTTGCTTACTGAAATCCTATTCAGCATCATCTTGTTTAGGGCAATAATATAATTCAATTAAGACGGTTCAAAATGCATGATGTCGACGTTAAACAGAGAGATTACAGATCATATTATGCTATAGCCTTTATATATATTGTATAGTTATTGTTGTTGGTTGATTGCGTCCTCTTTCAAACTATCTTTTCATAAAAATATGGCCTCCATATCAAATGTCAATTAATCATCGTGTTTTCATCAAAATAATATCCATCCATATATGTTGCCATCCATACAAAATGAGATAAATATTAAACAAAAAATAAAGAGGTAGCTCATTTGTTTATTACAAAAGTAAACTATTCAGTTATTAACAATATTGAACAACCCTTCACAATTTGTTATTGAAAGTCATTCATCCATTAGACGTCGATGACAATAAAGTGAATTATATGTAGCATTGCTTAATAGCATATCATACAGAATTATGAACAAAGTCAATTATTTTAAGCGGGGTAATATTCATAAAATCAACAAAATTAATAGCAATTAATAATGGACATGTTGAGGTCCATGGAATTAAAAGAACTAACTCACATTAAGCAGTTCACATTAACAGTTGCTTACCGCATGGTCTTGTTACAGGGTATGATGCAACACTAATCTTTATGATTAATGACAATAATGCATAATCAACTGGTAAAAACAAATAGGTGTTATTTATATATTGCCAGAATTTATACTTGAATTTGATTTATTCGGAATCTTCCACAATAAATTTGATTGTTCAAGCCAGTTGCACCGGTTGCTAAGGTTATTTAAATTTATTCGCGAAAAGCCCGACCCAACCAGTAAACAAGAAACCGATTTAAGACGTTTCCTTATGGTTGTTTCTTTAAGGTAAAAAAGTAACGTATTAAGTATTTTTTTAAGGTAAACATACGTACAAAAGTGACATGAAGTATTTTGTTTATGGGTGCGCCATCAAAATTTGCTATTTTGTTTCCTTTTCTTCAGAAAAAGTTAACATAGATAGCAATCATTAAAAAAAGATAAAAATATGATATCATTCTTTTTATTTGTTCAAATGGAGTTGAGTTAAAAAAAAATGAATTGAACATATGTGCTTATAGATATACAAGAAATTCGGATAAGTGATAAAAGCCCTTGAAAATAATATTTTTTGTATGATAAATATTAATTGTTAAGGGGCGATTACATAAGAAGAAAGTGTAAAAAATATAGATGTAAGATCAATAACAGGAACATATGCTTTCGCAAAAAGGTAAAACACAGATTCTATATATAACATAGATTATTTATATCATATAATACCCTCATTGTCGAAATAATTCTGTGTCGTTAACAAACACTATATAAAGCATATACATAAAATGGAGGGAATAGAAAGATATGGATGAAGCATCATAATCACATTTTACAAAAGTGATACTCACTTTCTTAAATACGGAAATGCAAGCCTTAATGATTCTGTCTGCAGCTTACTTTCTCCGATAATGTTATTAATCATAATCTCTTTTCACTGAACTGTGACGTCATAATCATACTCAATAGAATATTTATGATAGTAAGCATAACTATGTTTGATTACAAATAGTATATATTATTTCATATACATAATATATTATTGTAATATAAAAATAATGATAATTAAATGATAATAATAATGATATAAATAAAGAAATTAAACATATTAAAACTTTAATGATAACAATAGATTGATAGTTATAACATATATTTACAGGGACCTGCGAACTTGTTTGCGATTGCTGCGAAACTTTATAAAATGTGAATCTGAATACCATTAGATTAATTCTTCTTTCAATAACACAGTGATCCCATACAGTTGCGCAACAATATTTTTAATTTTTATCAGCACTAAAACGGTGAAAAAGCGTAAAAAATGCGAAACTTTTACCGGATTCTTAGGCTTTAAAAATGTATTAGTTTGTTTTTAAAATATCTATGAAAACCGTGAACAAAAATCTATAGTTCGCGTCTTTTCTCAATACGTGAAAAACCCGAAACCAAAATCCGTTTAAGTCATTAAACTAGATAAACATAACAAATTTAAGGATTGACTTTATCTGATAATTTATTTTATATAGAAAACTTTTAAATAGAGACAATATCATTTTTAGACAATATAATTTGTAAATCACAATTTTAGAATCTTTTAATATAATAATATCGAAATTATAATTATATTATTACCAAAATATACTTATAGTGTTATATAGTAAATGCATCCAAAAGATAGCTTCTTTCCTTATATTTAGCTAGTTTTAAGTTACAAATGAGTCAATGCAATGAATCATTTACTTTGAATCTACTTGAATGGTAAACAACATCTATTCATGCAAGTGTTGTTATTTAAATACAATAACCAAAAAAATATGCTTCATACTAATTAAAGCATTATTAATATTAAAACAGTATTAGTTCAAAATAAATGTCATATTTGACATAATCAACGAGAAAATAATTACGGCTATGCAATCCATTGCATTGAACATTATTGAAATTTGGCTACCGTTTTGAATATGACCGTATTTTAGTTAAAGTGAGTCAATGATTATTTCAACAAAATTCACAAACAAACTGAAGCGTAGGGGTTTTCGCAGTCTGAATTATTCCAGCTCACACGGCAGTTCAAATCGCCCTTTTTGGTACACTTCAGTTTTGTTTGCTCTTTATCGCTTTTGTGAACATCGGGATTGAGAGCATCGTCTACAGTGCCTCAAATGAAGAGCTTAAAAATCTTAAACATGTTGTTAAATGGGAAAATACAAGTTTTTAAATTTAGTTTTTATTCAAAATTGTATTAGTAACAATTCATCGTGTACTCTTTCGAACGTCATCAAGTTTACTGGTAGGTCAAAAGGCTTTATGAACGAAAACGCCCCATCAACTTTCCTATATAAACTGGCGTTTAACATTGGGTTAAATGGCAGTCTACTTAGGTTTTGACCGTATTTTGATCAATGTTCCCACGATAGGATTTTATTCAAAACGATATCAAATTACACTTCATCTTCAGCTTTTTCCAATGGTACCAAGATTACTGGTAGGTCAAAATGCATTGTTAACGAAACAGCCCCATAAACTTTTTGATCGTATTTTAAAGCATGTTCCCGCGATGTGATTTCAAATGATATCAAATTAAACTACATAATTATATGTTTCCAATGGCACCAAGTTTACTGGTATGTCAACATGAATTGTCATCTAAAATCTATGTAGAACCTTTCATAATTTACTTCAAAACCGCCTCTGAATGCAAAGTAAATATATCCAAAGTTTAACGAGAGAATCAATTTAGTCGCACATCTTTCGACATAAAGGTTATTATGCTAAGCGGATTACCAGCATTAGATATTTTAAATACAATGTATAACGTTTGATTGCATCTGCAGAATTAGAAATAGAGGTATTATACTCGTAATTTACCTCATGAATCATTCGATTTGATTGTGCAAGACTCAAGTCAATTGCAATTCACTATTGTCCTATGTTCACATATCAGGGCTAGGTAAACAAAACTAAAATGTACTGCCTAAACTACCGTGCTCATCCCTTCATTTCTCCATTTTGCATCACCAGATAATGTTCACTCCACCAGCGGTTGCTTAGTTGCCCGGATTATTGAAATTCGGTGACAATTGAAATACGTTTCAAATCTGATGGCGTTTTACTTTGAGTCTTTTTAGCACTAATCTATCCGAATTTGCAAATGAATCTGGTTGAACCTGAATAATCTCCATCATTCCATTCATAACTTTAAGTGAGTCAATGATTATTTCAACAAAATTCACAAATAAAAATTAACAGGGTTTTCGCAGTCTACATCATTTCAGTTCAACCCTTCATTTCTCCATTTTGCATAACCAGATAATGTTCACTCCACCAGCGCTTGCTTGGTTTGCTAATTGAAATTCGGTCATAATGCAATTACGTTAAAACAGGATGGTGTTTACTTAATGTCTACAAAGTAGATATTAATCGAATTCGCAAATGAATCTTATTGAAGCGGAACAATCTCCATCATTCCATTGATAACCCCCGGTATTATATAGCCGCATTGCAGCACAGTTTTATATTCCTCTATGGTTACTGGGTTCTCCGGGAGACCAGTTTTCAAACGATGAAAAACTACAACGTTCCGATATCCATTCCCATTCGCCTTTATTAGTCTCGTCAGTGCCTCCAAGCCAAATATAATTGAAACCTATAGTATAAACATAATACTACAAATTCATGAAAAATATTATAGGAAATATCATTTATACAACAATGATTTCAAATAGTGGATAAAAATAATTTCAAAAAATTTCAAATATAATAAGATAATATATATTACGATCATGTATATTTTTATCATGTCATGTATATTTTTATGTTTACAATATAAAACACCAAACACAAACCATTACCATACTCTTCCATGATTTGTTTGATTATTGTGTTAGTTTGCTCGTTGCATATAGTAGCAAGGTGTCCTCCATGTTCATTGCAAGTATCTCTAGCGTCATACCATGTCACCCGATCATGAAATGCTTTAAAGAAGCGTCCATTGAAATGGGCATCGGCATCTGGTAAACACCACATATATGTATACACTAAATGTATGTTTTGATATAATATTCAAACCTGTTAGATTCTGAAACATATATATATATATTTTGAAATTATCCTTTTTATACTAAAACCTGTCGAACTATTATAAGCGCTTTATTTGAATTGTTTAACAGTAAAGCAAGCATGAATACATAATCTATCATAATGGTTTACCTTCAAACCGTTCCAATACACTAGTTATCAACCAGAGATAACCTGTTTGTATTGTTTCATTCTGAGGAATATCGGAAAGTACGCATATTGACGGAAGATCAATGTAATGTATCCCAACACAACTTATGTTCCGGAAACATTCAGCGGCATAAATTGACCATGAGGCATACCCATAATTGCTATTGCAATCCAGGAAACTAATCTAACATGGGTGATTGTATAGCGTTTGCTCTTGTTAATGTTTCATCGTCCCTACTGCATTTCTGTGAGTATCCAGGATGTGTGCTCACCAAGATGAGAAAAACAACGTTTCTTATTTTATAAACCGTTCTCATTCTCATAATTTCATTTCAATTGATAGAATATCGAATTAAGTTTTGCAGTGCATATTTTATTTACAAAGCATGGATGTGAAATGACTGAATTTACAGTGCAAATGCAAGCATATAAACAAATACTGCAACAAATGTAAAATGTAATAGTCAGGTAAGGTATGTTTTAAGCCCGACTAATTAATTGCATTTTGAAAAAAAAACAACATTCCTTGTCAATACACTTCCTACTTGGAAATAGGATATAACTAAATAAAGGTGTTTCAAAATGCATGTTAATGACGAATATAACAGATCGATTACATATCATATGTTGTCATTGCTTTTTCAAATAATGTATAGCTATTGTGCTTGGTCGATTAAGTCCTCTGTTTAACAATTACTTTTCCATTAAACATGTCCTCTAAATCCATCAAGAAAATTATGTCGATTAATCAACGTGTTTTTATCAAAATAATATCCATCCATAACTGGTGCCATCCATTCAAAATGACATACATATCAAACAATAGAATAAAGAGGTCGCGTCTTGGTTATTGAAAAACAAACTAACCAGATAATTAACAATACTGAATAATACATCACAATTTGTCATTGAAAGTACTACATTCATTAGACGTCAAAGACAATTAAGTAATTTATAGGTTGCATTTGCTTAATAGAATCCCAAACATAAATATAGAAATACCCAAATAGTTAAAACGGGGTAATATCCTTTAAATCAACTAAACAAAAAACAAATGAAATTCAACATCTTGAAGTCCATGAAATTTATATAACTAACTTGCAACTAAACAGCATTAACACCTGCTTATAGTATTTTCCAGTTACAGGGCATGCTTCGAAGCGCAAATTGAGAAATTGCTTCTTGCAATTTTAAATGATTAATGCCAATAACGCATTTAAAAGCGTATCAGTGTAATCAAACCCAATTTATCTTTTGCAATTGTATTCATAGTATTTGATATCAAATAATAAATTTGGGATTCCAGGTTGTAAGTTTGAGCCCAATTTCTATACACGTTTGTTGTTTCGTTTTATTTCAGGGGCCGACATAGTTAATGAATCATGGGTATACTTCTTAGGGATCATTAAAATTTGACACAGACTGACATACATGTAGTGAGATTGTTGTATACCGTTGATTTCCATGACATGATTAATTCAATTTTTTCTATCAAAAGTAATTTTCTTTCCTTCTTTAAAATCATATTTTCATTGATAGTATCTCTTGCGTTATTCCATGTCATCGCATCATTTAAGGCTTTTAAGAAGCACCCATTGTGAACAGCATTGACATCTGGTGAATACCACATGTGTATGAATAGAAGCTGTAGTTGTTTTTTAGCCATTATTGTTAAATCTGTAAAATTATGGAAAACGTGTTCTATTTTGACAAAGTACTCTTTAAATAGTACACGTAATAACGAATTATCGTTGAAGGTATTTCTTGCGCTATACCATGTCATCGAATCATATCACGATGTTTCCTTTTTAACATAGACACAAGTAGAAAGCAACGTGAAATCAACGTGAAAACAACAAGGAAACAAGCACTAACGTGAGGGCTATGTTTTAAATGCATATTTTATCATTATTTTGAAATCATCCATGAATATTGTTAATATAAATCAATCCTTATAACGAATTATCGTAATTGCGTAAGAATTAATGACAATATAGCTTATAAATTGTTTTGAAACAGTATTAAATTTGAGTTGAATAATAATTATCAGTATCACGCTTAAAAATGTGTTAATGCTATAGCAAAGTTTTTAGGGATCCGCTCAATGCTTGTTTACGCGCTGTTTTTATGTGGAAACAACCAAAAGTGGCTGTTTCTAAAAGGAAATAAGCGTTGTTTCATCATATGTGCTTCTACCTAAAAGGTGATTTTTCATATAAACAACAGTTTTTTTACAGATATTTTAGATTTAAATACAATTGAAATCTTTTGAATGCGATAGTGTTTTTAACTTTTGGTGAGTCAATGAATAATTCAATCAAATTCACAAATGAATGATGCATGGCCTTCGCAGACTATATCATTCCAGTTATACCCTTCATTTCTCCATTTTTGCATTACTAAACAATCTTCCCTCCACCAGCCGTTGTTGGGTTCACCCGAATTCCAATCCTGATACGATGAAAAATTGCAATGTCCAGATTTCCATTCCCAGTTACCCTCATCAGCCTCATCAGTGCCACCCAACCACATATAATTGAAACCTATTATATAAATATATATCACTGAGCTCTTAAGAAATATATACTATGAAATAACATTTCTGTTGCATATTTGAATGTAATATTTGAAATGAATATCATTTATATAGCATATGTAAAAGGATTATGGACACGATAAAGTCTCAAATAATATTTACTGTGAATAATATTTGTATGCATATTGACATATATTATGAATATTTCTGAGCGATATTTCTGTTAAAGGATACTGTTTGTTTGTCGCTCCATACGAGAGAACCTTGTTTAATAAAAACGCTCCATCAAACAGAATAAGGCGCACGCCCACTGAGGATATGCCGAGAGCAAGAGCGAAAGATAAATCATACAAAAAGAGATTTACAAAATTGACAATTCCCCTGACAAACAGCCATATAATATTGCGAAATATTAATAATGGCTGCCTAATCATTATCGATATATTTATGGATTCCGGTAAGGCATTAATATTTAGATACTTTTGCTCTAGCACTCGGTTCACTGGGTGTGCAGTGGCATAAACTATAGCTCTCGTATTTGCCTTTGAGACACCGTCCCTTTAATTTGAAACACGTTATTTGGTGCGAACTAGTTTTCGAATGCATACACTTTACGTTCTCTAATTAATGGTACATCACCTTGTTCTTCCATGATTCCTTTAAGCATGTTATTTGTTTGCTCGTTGCATACAGTGGCAAGGTGTCCTCCATTTCTATTGCAGATGTCGCTGGCGTCATACCATGTCATCGAATCATGAAATGCCTGAAAGAAGCGCCCGTCGAAATAAGCATCGGCATCTGGTGAATTCAATATATGTACGAATAGTTACTGTTTGATAGGTTGATTAACCATTATTCAATTAATAATCGATTCAGGAAAAGGGTGTATGTTAACGAACAGCTCTTTTAAAAGTACGTGGTTTGAAAGCAATTTATTATTGAAGGTATCGCTAACATTATACCATGTCATCAAATCATGAAATGCTTCACACAAGCGACCATGGAAAATTGCATCGCAATGTCATGAATGTAACCTTTGCATGAATAATCATTTTGTGATGGGCTTATTAACCGACAATTAAAAAAGTCAATTTGGAAAAAAATATTTACGTCGATTAATAGTTGTTTTGATATCAAACTCTTAAAAGCAAACTATATTCCTCTAAATTTAATAGTGATTAATTTAAATATGTGATTAACAAATTGATATATTGTTTGATAATCAAGCATGCAAAAAAACATAAGCTATCATTATGACTTACCTTCAAACTTCTCTAGCTCACTAATTCTCAACCACAGATAATTCATCTGTATTGTTTCATTCCGAGGAATATCGGAAAGTACGCATATTGACGGAGGATCAATGTAATGTATCCCAACACAAGTCATGTTACGGAAACATTTAGCGGCATAAATTGACCATGAGGCATACCCATAATTGATATTGCAATCCAGGAAACTAAGATAATAATCTAACATGGGTGATTGTATAGCGTTAGCTCTTGTTAATGTTTCATCGTCCCTATTGCATTTCTGTGAGTATCCAAAATTTGTGCTCAACAAGATGATAAAAACAACGTTTTTAATTTCATAAACCATTCTCATTCTCATAATTTCAATTTAATTCATATACTATTGAATTTATTTTATAAGTTTTGCCGTTCACATTTTATTTACATTGTGCGGATGTGAAATGTCAGAGCAACTTATTTTCTTATTTTAGATAAACACAATTTTACTTGCAAATGCTTATAACTTAACAAGTACTGCATCAAAAAATCGGGAATGGTATGTTTATAAACCCGATCAATTTATTGCTTTTTGAAAAACAACAGCCCTTTAGCAATGAGCCTTATTCTTTGAACTAAGATATAACTAAATAAAGATGGTTAAAAATGCATGGAAATGGCGTATATAACAAATAGATTAAAGATCATACGTTGACATCACCTTTTCATATATCGCATAGCTATTGTAATTGGTTGATTGCGTGCTCGTTTTACCATCTATCTTTTCCATTAAACATGTCCTCCATATCAATAAAGACAACGATGTCGATTAATCATAGTCTTTTTATCACAATTTTCATCTATTTAAATTTGTTTCATCCTGCATGACATAACATGACATAAACATTGAACAAAAGAATAAAGAGGTCGTTCCTTTGTTTATTACAAAGCAAACTATTCAGCTATTTAGGTAACAATACTGACAAACACATTACAATTCGTTATTGAAAGCGCCTCATCAATTTGACGTTCATGAAATTAGAGTAATTTATAGGTAGCATTTGCTGAATAACAGTAAATTAAATAATTTGCATTTTCCAAAAAAAAACTTGTTTACGCACACACATCAGAGAAACCACATAGCACATAGAAGCCCCTTCTTACTCAAGAAAATAGATTCAATTGTATTACGGCTCTGTATATCTTAAAAAGTCATATCATAAATATATGAGAAGCAACCTTTTGCATAGCCCTGTCTTAAACTTACCTGTGTCTATTGTAATAGAGGTCATGAAGATCACATAACGAGCTGTTTCCCCAAAAGGATTTTTCCCGAAAAAATCGAATCTGGCTTTGAAATCTAAAGCAGATTGTTTTTAGATTTTAGGGACATTATCTTGCTTTTTATTCTTCATTTTGATGGTTAAACATGGAAATAATCATTTGGAAAATGATCAGAATTGTCGACTTAACTGCCATCTGCTATACAAGTATATTGGGGCTATATTCAACATAAGCGTTTTCGCAAAACAAGTCATTCTTCTGTTACGAAGAGGCAAGAAAAAGAGGGAGAACTAAGTTTGAATTAAAATAAAAATACTGATAAAAATACACTTTTTGATATTGTTTTCATTAGTAAAGCTGTTTAAGATAGTTTAACAGCTTAAAGTGCATTTAAAGCCGTGTGTTGAATTTGTATTTGAAGAACAAAACTAATATCTAAAGTATGTATATGGCATTTTCCACATTTGACCCAAAATGTCTTGGCAGGGTTCCTGCGTATTATCAATTATAAGCATGGCATGAATTAGTTTTCATTTCAATAATGAAATTCATATTCATTTTGTATCCTGCTGATATAATTCCAAGGTTCAATGATTAATAGAAGAATACCAATATATGATCCAAAATGCTTCAATTATTATTTCATGTTTTTTTTGGTGATTTAAATGACCCAACACCACTCAGTGTATGTAATTGGACAAGTTAACACGCAAGTGTTGAAAGTTTGTAAGAAATTGATTTTATTCAATCAATAACTATGGATGAGGAATATGATGTTATCATTCTAGGCACAGGTAAGATATTTTATGACAAAGTAAAACACCCTTATTTCCAAAATTCTTATGGTCTCAATGGTTTGTGTACGACACATCATTGTCCACGATTTACATGATTTTGTCAAGAACACAGTATTTAGAAGAAAAAAAAACATGAAAGCATCATTTTGGCAGTATCACAATAATTAATGTTTTATGCCTCAACGCAATTATCCTAATAATTATTTTTATGAACCTAAACAAGGTATCCCGATTGCTATTCTTTCAAAATTGAGCAAACAGCTACTATTGCGGTCTCTTATGAATTCTCTTATGCTTATCCAACCAAAATCCAGATCATGTATGCGGTTTTATTAATATTTTGCTTTGTTTGGTGATTTTGATTTGGATTTATATGATATGGTATCGTGTCAAAATTGGGCAAGCAGCATTTCTTTTCCATTTTTGCTAAATTCGATGATTCTAACTTGCATTTATATCATATTTCACATAGCATAATTCATTTTCGGTAGAGGCCTAACATAACACTTTTTAGCGGTATCGTGTCAAAATCGGGCAAAAAGATGCTACATAGACTATGGGTGTCTTGTATAATTTTGCCATATTCGAAGATTTTGAATTGTATGTAAATACTATTTTAATTAAATAACATATTTCATTTTCGGTGCATGCCTAAAAGAACGTATATTGAGCGGTATCATGTCCAAATCGGGCAAAAAGGTGCTACATGTGTATTCCTTTGCCAAATACCATTTCTTTAACCTACTTTTGTATAATATTCTTGATACAGGCCTAAAAGAATGCTTCCTTAGCGGGCAAATCGGGCACAAAGGTGCCACATGTGTATTCCTTATATAATTTTGTCATATACCATTACTTTAACTTACTTTTGTATACTATTCTTGATACAGGCCTAAAAGAATGCTTCCTTAGCGGTATCATGTCCAAATAGGGCAAAAAGGTGCTACATATGGATTTCATATGTATAATGTTGCCATATTCGATGATTTTAACTTGAACTATATGATATTTCATGCAAAATAATTCAACTATGATATTTCTTGTAAAATAATTTTTACATTTTCGATACAGGGCTGAAATAATGTATTTGAGCGGTATCATGTCAAAATCGGGCAAAATGTTCTACATGTGAACCAAACCGACTAGTTTCATTCTTTTAGATATTTATCTTGTTCAATGACTTCAGTTTGCACTAATACCTTCTACATTTATAGACCACCAAAATACGCTTATTAATTTTTGAAACAGGCCTAAAAGAATGCATTCTGAGCGGTATCATGTCCAAGTCAGGCAAAAAGGTGCTACACATGGACCGCAATAAATACTATGGCGCCGAATCTGCTAGTATAACGCCCATTGGTGACCTCTTCAAGTTGTTCAAGAAAAATCTGGATCAAGAAGATAAATACGGACGCGGTCGGGACTGGAATGTGGATCTTATTCCGAAATTGATCATGGCCAATGGGGAGCTGACGAAAATGCTGATCCATACGGATGTAACAAGGTAATAACGATAAAATATATATTATATAAAGTTGTATAATGTATTATATTAATAATAACAACAATAATATATACATGTAGATTTTATTGTTTGCAACATTTTTGTTGAATTGAATGATATTCATGCGTGATAAAAAATATAATACATAATATCCTAAGGGTCCAAATCTACATAGTTATTGGCACGAGTTATAGGGAAAAATAATGTCTAAGTCCGAAGGGTGCGGGTAATACTTTCGCTTTCCCAAGGGCATATAAACATAAGTTTGGACCATGAGAATTGTATTTCTTTTTCAATATGACATTAAAATTTGGATACAAACAAGGGGCGCCACGGCCAGGCAATATCAGAAGTTATATTGTCCGGTCTATGTGTTGTACGGCATAGTGATTCTACCATGAAATAAAAGGTTTTAGTTCACACTAGTGACGTCATTCCTTTGTATTCAGAGTACAGTATTTTTAATAATGTACTGTAAACTAAGTAGGCTAAAGTACTCGGTCAATTCCATTAATTAAAACATTGTACAGGTTCCTGTCCAATATTTTAATTAATGGACTGACCTCGTACTTTATCCTATACATAACATATGTTATATCATACATGAAACAAATATATTTTTATATCTTGACTAACTCAACCGTGACAAACATTAACGGACTATGACTGTGTATCATTTAGTGCCTAATTGATGGCGTGTTCACACGGGAGCCAACACGGGAAGTGACAAGCGCCAATATACCTTTATGTTCTTTATAAAACTATCGACGCTAGTCGCTAGTTCTGTCGCTAGTTCTATAAAGAACTTATTAGTATATTGTCGCTTGTCGCCTGCCGTTCGAACAGGCCCTGTGTTAACATAAGTTTTGCTCCCGTAGGTATCTAGAGTTTAAGCAGATCGAAGGCAGCTTCGTGTACAAGAAAGGCGGCAATGTACACAAGATACCGGCCTCGGATAAAGAAGCACTTGCGAGTAGTTTGATGGGCATTTTTGAGAAGAGGCGCTTCAGGAATTTTCTCATTTTTGCTCTATCGGAAGAGGCAGGACAACAGACACAGGGAGTTGATCTTGACAAGACGACCATGAGTGATGTGAGTTGAGGACAATATACCCTCGGCAATTTGGG
>LQRL01100047.1:0-10000 GCA_001703475.1 Hydroides elegans
GGAAAATTATATCACATCAAATTTAAATACAAATATTAAAACAACACAAATACTGTTCAAAGATCGACGCCTGGTATCAAAACGTACACTTTAGTTAAACATTTCGTTTATTTTATAGTTCATAAGATTTGATAGCTAATTTTACTGTGTAAATTTGATTAGTGTTTACAGGAAGGGTAAGGTTCCTAACTACATGTAGAAAATATTAATTTCCCATGAAACGCGATATTATATAGAGAACATGCATAAATAATCAACGATAAAAAGAAAGGCATTTAATATGTTTGACAATTCACACCTGTCAATCATTATTTATTTCGTTATTCCTCTCTAACAAGCTATGATTTTAGGTTGCATTATTTTATTAACCCTTATATATCTGGATCGGCAATACTCTAGACAAAAACAAGCATTTACCTGATTTCATGTATTAAGGGCTTATGGGAAAACTGTGTTTGCCAAGTTGTTATATCATGACATAGCAATAATTTAGGTCACATTTTCCGTTATATTTTAGAGTATTGACTGATAGAAAAATATAGATCATAACTTTAATATGCATATTTTTTAATTTGTTTATTTGTTTCCTTACAAATGCAGTCATAAACTAAAGCATTGACATTTCTATATTCTGAGAAAGAGCTTTCACTTCTAAATGTTCACAGCACTTGATAGAAGACTATGCCTAACCACGCAATAGACTTTGTATGTGCTTTGTATCAAGACATGAAACCTCACTGACTTTTGGCGTTCGGTTGGGGTTTGCGCCCTCAACGATGGCTTGTTTTTAATGTGAATACCCGTCGGCGTTACATATGATTAACAAATTATATATGGGATATCCGAAAATGATGCTTTGTTATATTTACTGTTAAAATGTCAGTCTATTTCTCTGCTATTTTTGCTCAGATAAATCTTCCGTCTTATAAAAATAAATAAATTTAAGTTGTAATGAACATATAGCATACATGTACATGCATGTAATATCTGTTTTGTAAAATAAGAGCAGCGTAAGTTCTTTTCAGTATAAAATCAAGTTGTTGTTGCATGCAAGATGGGTCATTTTATTTTCAAATATTCCCTTTGTATCAAAACCTACTGGGCAAAAACTTAATGGAAAAGTTTGCACCACGATGTTTTAGGTCCTGAAATCGTCGTCGATTTAAAGGTCAATGTAACATCGCAGCGTTGGTTCCTTATGTATTTAATTTAACCAGATATGTTTTATTTATATGACTGCAATTTCGGAAAACAAATGTTAAGTTTATGTATTATTTAGTGGGTTTTTATAATATATTACATGCATGTTTTGGTTTGGAAGGACATTTTTGCAGATCGGAACTAATCGCTATAGGATAATATGTTTAATAATATTATTCATTGCATCGTTTAAAAAGACATGTTAATAGCCATTGCCTAAATTAAAGTAACTCTGCTTTGTTGATATCATTTAGTGACACACCTTCATGTGTAATTTAATCTCAGCAACACTTTCAAAGCAAGGAAAGACTTTAAAATGAAACAAATAGGGCCAACCTTGTCAAGAGAATTCACATTTTAGGATGAAAGGCATATAGAAAATAACTGTTAGAAATTTCCAGCAAAGTTTTGCTTACAATCATCGGCAATACAAAAATCGAATTTGTGTCTATTAATAGAGATGCTTCAAATCAAGAACAATTTTAATTTATGTAAAAATTAAAAGCTAAATAATATACTGACGCAAAGTATAAACATGTTTATCTGAATAAAATAACGACGGCAAAAAAGTAATTGTCTAGCAACCTTTTGAAGAGGATGTAGCGTTGAAATTAGTGTATATCTTAATATCCAATGTTTTTCTAACCTTCCGATTTTATTTTTGCTTGCATTCTGTGGGGGTTGTAAAACATTTGAGTTTATCAGAATACTCGCAACTTTTCTATATGCGTTCGATATTTGTGTACCATAATTTACCATTATATTCAGTAATACGTATGGTTCAAGATAACAAGGAGACAATTAACCTAATGATATCAACCATTGTTTGTCAATGTCATAATTGTAAACTAAAAAATGAATATCTTTTTTACTTTGCGTAAGTTAATATCAAAACATCAATAGAAACCCTTTCATAACAGAAATCGTACATGCATCTTCATGTTTAACTTTCAATATCACAGATACTTGTCACTACAATAAATCTTACACTCGCTCAATCCTGATAGAATTAATAACACTAATTCACTAAAATAGATAAATTTAATAATTACATGTCATGATGTTCCTTTTTCAATTTTCCTAAAATATATTAATGTATAAATATTTACACATTGCTATTAAATTAGTTGTTGTGTCTCTATAATAATTTATTGAATTATAAAATCATAAAAATCATAATAATATCCTAAATCAAATATCTACACTTAATTACAAGCGTTATGTATTACTAAATGCAACATTACATTAACGAATTCACTGCATAAATTTGTGAAATATCTGGATCAGAGTTATCGAATACAAGGAAGACATTAATGTCCCTATAAGGAAGAAAAGTGGACTTAGATCATGAAATTACAGCCTTTTTTGTATGACTTTGCTCCTTGTTTTAGGAACCCAATTACACTTTGACCTCCTAATATCGTCCTCTTGCCGTCACTACCTGACGTACTAATAAGGTTATCGACTAGGCCTGTACGGAACGTTCAAGGACGATAATTTTGGACTTAATCTTTATTTTTATCATCATTATTATTTATATCAATAAAATAAAATAAAATTCGAAATGCTCACAATCAAAAAGTGTTTTAGGTAATTGCGTCATTTAATTATGTCAGATCAAGTTCCGACCAAAGTCCAATGTCTTTACAGCGTCATATCTCTATGTCAACTGTGCCATGCTTGACATCTTAGCAACGTCCGAATGGCACCGCGGACGTCGAAACGTAATACAACGGGTTGATAAAGTCCTGAGGAACATATTAGGTGTCGGACGTCTTCACATTTGGAGCCGTCTCCACATACGGAGACGTCCGAGTAGGGCGTCTCCTTTTTCGGAGGCAGTTACCTTTTTTGCATATTTTATTGAAATGTATCATAAAAGGGCGATCACACTATAACAATTAAAAATACACGAACTGACGTCGTTAACAGTGATTAATAGTGAACAAATTACGTTTCTGAACCAAACAACTTTTTATTTGTATCAATGATTCTAAAACAAAGATCAGGCAAAAAAAAATCAAATCACATGACGACGTAATATAACAACACATTCAACGTCCGTTGAACTTCGTCCGTCGAATCGGCAGAAATAACGCAAAGAGTAAATATGCTTTGTAAGTGCAACATACATGTATATCGTTAATCTATTTTAGTCACTCAATACTCACTCAATACTCACAAATTGATCACCATCAAAATACCACTGAAATGATTAGTTGATTTTTTTTAGCAAAGCAACATGCTGTTGCCCACATAGCAATTTGGAGTTTAGGTGTTTGGACATTTACAAAATGCTATTCCGCTTCGTTTGTATAAAATAACAAATCTTTTACCAACGTCGAAACGCATGTCATTCCAAACACTGACATACATGTTTATTGTATATACTCGTTTGAGAGTATATACATATTTAGATTCAGATATCTCCCATTAAGTTCAATCTAGTCAGCAGATATTGAGAAAGGGACAAAACATAGTTTTATTCAAATAGTTTATTTAGGGGAAATAATCAATGTTGGAAGAATAGAACATTATTTTATATAAAGTAATTCGAATGTGAAGAAACCCACGAATAAGAGTCGAGAGAATTTCATAAAGCACTCCAAATATAAATCATCAGTTACAAAAATATATGAAATATATTATTATTATTATTATTATTATTATTATTATTTTATATCAATATTCAGTTGATACAAAAGATAAAGTATATTAAAACTTAGTGAAAATATTATTTAAAAAAAAAACAAAGTTAAATATTGGAAAATGCATAAGATTAAATATTAGAAAATACATACGAAATATCTGCGGCAAAAACTGGCCAAAGATCATACACACGATTTAAATTTGTATTACAACATCACATTGGGACATATACAAAATGTATTATATATTTACAAATTCTATTTGTTGCTGTAGTTAAACATAGTTTATTAAGGGCAGTCCAATTCACAAAAAATAAGCTTAATGTTGTTACAAGGCCATTTATAAAAGTGCATAAAGAGATTATTTATGAAACTTTGTTTCGTTAAAACATTCAATGAACAATATTAAATCAGTTTTCATTAATTTCGGTTGTTTTACAAAGCATGTAGTCTATGTAGCAAAGTCATACTCGTATCAAATACCATTGTGTATTCTAATCATCATTGGGAAAGATCTTGCGGAAAAAGCTGCCTGCACATTCGCATGGCCCTTTGCAGTCGCGTCGATTCTTATTATCACTAAAGCACCAGCAGAAAGTGTAGAGGATGACGATCACAACTACGAAGCTTATGAGGGCGGCAAAGACGGCGATGATAATGATCCACAGAAGAATGTAGCAAGGGATCCAGCAGGGACCTATAATAAAACGATAAAATATAAAGCTCAAATGTATACTCAGTATCTGCATGGTTAAGTAGAGATATGTGTTATATCGAGGTGACGCTTCAATCCTAATCACGACGACGGCGATGATTAAGATCAACGGAAGCATGTTGCAAGGGATCCAGCAGGGGCCTAAAGTGAATTGAGATTCAACTAAATTCAATAAGATGTATTTGCATTCTTTACATAGAGTTACGGGTAATGCGAATGTTTCCGGCCGATCCCAAACGCCGACTGATGGTGGTCCACGATATGATATAGCTAGGGATCCAAGCGGGATCTAAAAGGTGAGATACAAATATGTGTAGAGATATTGTAGGCAAAAATCAACACGCGCCCATTAATACACTTAATTTGTCCGACTATGTGCCCAAACGTTTGCATAATTTGAACAATACCTCAAAGTTCTCTCGATATTTACCCGTCGCTGTAAGGAGCGAGTAATTTAAGGGCTTGATTTAAAAAATAAGCTATTTAGAATCGCAAGTTGTGATTTTCACTTTTTTTCTCGGCGGCACAAAAAATATATATATATATAACAGCTGAACAAAAATATGAATTGAACTTTCATGTTGCATAAAAAAACAAACAGTGCCCCGTTGTATATTACAATTCTTATAATGTTTTATGATTTATGAAATATATATAGGTGTTAATCATATTTGTACAGCAAATAATTATGAAGTAACCAAGCATATAATTTGACCTAATTCGAATCAACGGCAGAATCGTTCATAAATAAATAATGAATCAGATAGTATACATGCATTTTTTATGTAATTTTGTTTCAATATCAGTTATATCTTGTAATTATATTTTGTCAGGACGCAGAAAAAATAGCAAGCTTTACTACCATACATGTTTTCAAACAAGTGGTCTGTGTTAATCTGTAAAATAAGGTTTTGAAGAACCGCCTTGTAAGTTTGCCAGAACCTACCTTAAATAGGAGCAATTTATATTTGTAGCCAGTATTAATCCCTTAGATCCATTTAAATGGCTTGATTCGCCATGTTGCCCCTTAATTATTAAGCATGTGGTATGTAACCGTCAATGGAATAATACGGAATATAGCTGAATAATTTCATTAACCATAACATACCCTCCCGCCCCCATCCTCCTCGCATCCCGTTCCACCCCCTATCCCCATACCTTTTCCGCACGGCTTGTACCAGGCCTTATCATGGTTACATCTCCAAGCCTTCTCGCAACAAGAAGCTTCATTATCATCAACAACATTCCCATACATCGATTGTTGTGGTTTCATGTCAGCTGGATGAACTCGATTGTGCATAGCCGCACCACCCTGCTGAGGATGCGTGGGTTGGACCTCAGCGGCAGGGTGTACTTGGCTATGATGTGCGCCATAGAATGGCGGTGCATGGCCTGGCATTGGCTGTTGTGGTTGAATCATCGCTGGGTGTATCTGGTTTTGATTTCCCCAGTGGAAACCCCCTTGACCATACATTTGCGGGTGGGCTTGCATCTGTGGAGCAGGTTGGAATTGGTTGCTATATCCGCCATCGTAGCCTCCTTGGTTGTGCATTGGAGGCTGTATTGCAGCAGGGGCACTACACCAAAGAGCAATCAGAATGCATGTACAGCTGTATGAGTTTCAATATATGTCAATATAATCGTATAATTACAGTATCCGAAATCATAACCAGTTTAAGAGGTAAAAAAAGACGATTAACTACTTTAAAACAGGTCACGATGAAAAACAACAAAAAATGCAAAATGATAAAGATATAAATAAGCCTGCATGAAGCATGAATATAAAAAGAATAGATGCCAAAATACATTTGTATGATTCGCTGCCCGCCCGGTCTGTGAATTCCCACTGGAAGGTTGTAAGAAACTATAGGTTGGTTGTAGCCCTGTTGATCTAAAATATAGGACATAAAAAAAATGATAGCATGAAAATTAGATTTAATACATTTTTTTTTTAAATTTTACTTTTTGTTATGTAAAATGTACATGTATTTGGATTTTTCAACTTTTCTAATTTTGGTTAATTTGAAGACATAAAGGCCTAAATTATTTATTGTGCATTGTATACGTATCTTCCACATATCCTAGTTATCCTCATGGAGCAACGGATAACTGTTTTTTTCTAATCTATTTCATTGCCTTTGATTGCTTTAGAAACATGTTCAAAAATACTAGGATGTCATTAAATGTCATTCTGTAATGCATAAGAATCTTTAAACGTTTCGATTTGAAAACAGGATTCAGGCGTGGATTTAAGAAATTGCCTCATCCGCTCATTTATTTATAACCCAAAATATCACTTATAAATATATGTTCAGGAAACGAATGGCCGGGGTCGTAAAGTGTCGTTCGGCCCTGGACCATTGCACTTTAAAAAAATGTAATGCTGCGGCCAGCGGCACTTTGCGTCTGCGTCTGCGGAATTGAATTTGGTATAAAATAAAGTAATTCAAGCGGAATTGATACCGCAGGTATTACTGTATTTTATACAAATTGAAATACCGCAGACGCAGACGCAAAGTGCCGCTGGCCTCACCATTAGGATTTTGTAAGGTGTATGCTTCTTATTATTTTTAAGGCACCTAAACCCACACGGTCATACCGTTCGCTCTGATATTTTATACAGTTAGCGTCTTAGGTTCAATATCCCCTGATATCGATATTTATACATGAATGAAACATTATTAGACAATATGAAGAACAAGGACGTCTCAATCCCGCAACATTACTAAGCTGTGTTGAAAGATTCGGTTTAACTTCTGAGTTTTGTAATCAATGTATATGCTATTAATTAATGATATGCTTTTATGACTGATTTCACAATGGTAATCGCCTATTCCTGTACACTGATCATTAAGGGTTAAACAAAGGATGATGCTCATCATAATCAAAAGCTATCGATTGACTCTTACATCATGGGACCCGTAGCTGGCAGGAGCCATATATCGGGGATAATATAAAGATAGTATGCATGATGAAAAGTAAAGCATTCAGTTATGAAACGATATAAAACATGGAAATACACTCGAACATCATTTCGAAAGGAATATTACTCTCCCACCAGATAGGAATTCGTTTTCCATTAAAATATTAACTCCTCACATATCTTTATCACTATATAGCTCTCTAGAAAACTATATTTTTTATTTGATTTCACATATGTAAGCGTGAAACGTGAAACCAAACATATTGCTGAGGGGTAAGGGAAACCTGACACTTGTTTTCACCAATGCGTTATGTATATTATTTTATGACCCAGATTGCATTGCAATCATGTCAAGATATTTTAGGTCACCCAATTCAACCTCAGTTCATAAGGGTTTCTGGCTTACAAAAATAGACTCTTCTAGACCGCATTATTGTTTTTGTTATTAACCGCCTCATGTGATCATAATAAAATGGAAATGGTGCTAAAGGTCAATTCTCAATAAAATTTTAATTACATACAGTTGTAGGTTCTATACCTTTGATTCAAATAATCGACTTTGTTGGTAGAAAGCACGAGCAAATGCATGACTGAACTAACTGAACTAACTTTATAATAAAATCCATTAATCAATTAAAACAAACATTTTAAAGAGAATGTTATCGAAATAAATACAACTAGTCAATGTTTATCATTTAAAATTGTTAATATTGTGATCTTTTTTTGTGAATTTTAACTTCATAGCTGATTATATTTGTCAAATATATCATTACACATCGATAATTTTTATTCAACCATAATTCTATGTTGTTGTTTGTTTTATAAATCATTTTAACCATGTTTCATAATATAATACCCTGTTTACATATGAACTTTTCTTTTAAACCTTATTCCCTGATAACTTGTGTTTTCAATGTGTTCTTTATGGTAAATTTAAAACGCTTATAAAATCGCGACGAGCGTATTTGAGATAAAATTTCAGAAACAATGTTTGTTGGGGGAAGAGTTTATTGTAACGAATATATGTAAAAAAAACACGCATCTTCAGTAAAAGGGTCATGGTTATATTTGAAACCAAAGAAAGTGTTTTTTTTTTTGCTTTCCAAATGCATTCTTTAGGAAAAATTCAAAACGCCGGTTGCGTTTAAAACGTGTATGTTTTTTTTTACAAATTGTTGTTTTTAATAAAAGTAAAATATAATGTTTATATTATAATTAACAATAAGTTGTAATGTTGCAAACATTATGAAACCCTGACTTTGACATTGTTTTCTGGTTCGACTTTCTGGTACTTCACGACATTTGATTTCGAAAAAAAAAACTTGTTGCATCACGTGCATGTTGATGACCATTGTCTTGAACTGAATATTTGATCGTTGACAACATTACGTCATAAAAATGTGGATTTCGGAGATACCATTGTAAATGGTTATATATTTTCTTAAGAAAACGAGCATTTAACGAAATCCAGACCGATATGCGACCTCCGAATGTATCTTAATTGCGTAAAATCGCAGACGACACCGAAATCGCCCTGAACTATAAGGGAATCACTGTCACTGAATCAAGATAATATATGTCCAATCATTAGTAACTTCGCAGCGGTCGTGACAATTTTCAAAAGCGTGTACTTTAACCATAAGAGTTGGCTATTAATTTATTGGTAATCTTAATTAATTCTAATAATTTGCCCTCAACCAAAATTAAGTTTTATTTTCAAACATCTACTGATGAAATGAATAAGGAGCAAGACCTTTGAAAACATGTATGCAATCATCAACCAATATTATTAACATTTTCATTTTTAACTTTTAAAATCATGTCATTGCAGTAAAAATAAAAAAGAAGAAAATAAATAACACGAGATATCATAAACAACGATATGCGAAAATGATTGAAAAAATATAATTACATGTCATGCTGTTCCTCTAAATTCTCCACAGATGTATCAGTTTAAAAATACTCATTTATCATTATATTATGCTTTGTTGTTTCTGATCATGATTAATTATATAAAAAAAAACAATTATTTAAATATCCTGATCTTATTCCCCGTAATTAAATGAAAGTAACATGGAAAATGGCCGTAGCTTTGCATTTAACAAATATGGGCTTATTGGCGGGAACTCTCGGGATCTGCGATATCGAATAAGAGGAAGTAGTAAATTTCCGTATAAGGGTAGAAATCTGTTCCCCTGCTCAAAGCATGACATGATAACTGGTCAGTTCGTACCTTTACAACTTCGTACCTTTACAACTTCGTACCATTTTGGTCAGTTCGAACTTTTATTTTGGTCAGTTCGTACCTTTTGTATTAGTCACTTCGTACTTTTTTATAAAAATATATCTGTAAGTGATTTGAATTAAATTATTTATTGTTAATTTCTTTTTTACTCTTATTAGTTGAGTTTGTCTTGACAACTGCTCACTTGGTGTGTCTGTTCATCGAATCATTTGTTCCCATTTTGAAACGTCAAATGAAGACTACTTTATAAATTAAAGCTTGTGAACATT